>CM042851.1:40441738-40649238 GCA_023653725.1 Bungarus multicinctus | reverse complement strand
GTCTTTCCCAGTCCACCACTCTTGTTCCAACTTCCACTTAAGTTTTTTTTTGAAGAGCTAAAACCTGAGCAGTAGAAAAATGTTATTTAGCAGAAGGTTTCTTCATCCAGATTTTCATAACTGGTGACCCAGGCCTGCCCACCTTCAGAGTGAAACACTTCAGAGTGAAACACTTCAGAGTGAAACATATTTGGCAGACTAGTATTGCAATTGTATTTTCTTTCTGTTTTTAGAATTATGGTGTATGGCGTAAGCAGGTATATGGTTTATGTGGGTTTTACTGATTTGCTTTGTATATGGCTGGCTTCTCTTTCCAGTTCTGAGGGCCACATAGTTAGTCCATGAATGGCTCAGGAGCTGCATATGAATGAAGAGCCTCATTCTTTCTTTCTTTCTTTCTTTTTTTGTTTGTAAGGTAAAGGTAAAAGTTCCCCGTGCACATACATGCTAGTCATTTCCAGCCTCTAGGGGGAGGTGCTCACCTCCGTTACAAAGCCGAAGAGCCAGCACTGTCCGAAGATGTCTCCATGGTCATGTGACTGGCATGACTAAACACCAAAGGCGCACGGAACGCTGTTACCTTCCCACCAAAATGGTCCCTATTTTTCTACTTGCATTTTTACATGCTTTTCGAACTGCTAGGTTGGCAGAAACTGGGACAATAATGGGAGCTCACTCTGTTATGTGGTGCTAAGAATTTGAACCACCGAACTGCTGAATTTTCTGATCAACAAGTTCAGTGTCTTAGTCACTGAGCTACTGTGTCTCATGTTTTTTTTTTTATTTGCATTCCATTTTTATTATTTTTACAAATAACTCAAGATGGTAAACGTATCCAATACACCTTCCTTCTCCTACTTTCCCCAAAACAACAACTCTGTGAGTTGGGCTGAGAGAGAAGGATTGGCCCAAAAGCTTTCATGTTAGGGGGGAATTGAACTCATGGTCTCCTGTTTTCTAGCCTAGTATAGATAAAACTGGCTCTCTTTTTTGTTTTGAAATGTTTTTGAAATGTATATCTACTTTACTCCAGACTTTCAATTTCCTATCAGCTATTCTGTTTCAGATAGGAAATAGGAACCAAGCACACCGTTTCTACTAAAGAGCTGATATGGTTAAACTTCTTGCTCTCATAGGGAAACTTTGTCCTGATCTGTAGAAGTTGTTATATTTTTTCAGTATTAGAAAATTTGTATTGCCACCTACTTGCATGTGGCAACTCAAGGTGGCTTATAGGAGATAAAAGCACAATATAAAAGAAATACAAATAATAAAAAATGAAAAATATTAACCCCTACCCCATCCTAGTGACAACACACATCCATACCAATCATTTAATGGGCTCCATTCTGCTCTGGGTTCCCCAGGCCCGCTGGCAGAGCCACATCTTCAGGGCTTTCCAAAGGAGTGTTAGAGTGAGGGGGCAGTCTAATTTTTGGAGCAATTATGTTCCAGATGGAGGGAGCCACCATGGAGAATGCCCTTCTTCTGGGTCCTGCCAGATGTATTTCCTTAGGGCAAGGGTCTTCAAACTTGGCAAGTTTAAGACTTGTGGACTTCAACTCCCAAAATTCCAGAGCTAACATGACTGGAGGAGGAATTTTGGGAGTTGGAATCCACAAGTCTTAAAGCTGTCAAGTTTGAAGACCCCTGCTTTAGGGGATGGGACCAGCAACAGATTACTAGATCCAAGCCCATCTTCCAGCTACAAAGCTGGTTCATGGATAGCTTCTTAAGCAGGAATTCAAAAGTTGGAATGAATCAACCAGCCAGCCAGCCAGCCAGCCAGCCAACCAAACAACCCAACAACCAACTAATATCGCAATAAGGTAGCAGATGTTTAGCTACACAGTAGGTTCTGATATACATCATATCAAATATATGAAATATATGAAATAATATATGGTATTATTTCAATACTAGATTTTAATGAATCAAAAATTCTGCATGATATTTAATTTGGTCTCCAGTTTCTTCTGTAAATATTCAGTTCAAACTAAAATAGTTTATTATGTGATATATTTCATTATTTGCAGGAAGAATTAAAGCATTAGTAAGCAAGAAATGATTCTTCAGAAAAATCAGCACTAAGGATAATACAATTTTGCCATGAATTTCATTGGGACATAATTCATATTAGCCAAAGAGAGGAAAAACCTCCACCAACATTATCAGAAAAATAAAGTACAGATTGAAAATTAATGGCAACAGCAGGATTTTTTTTAAATAGTTCTCATAATAAAGTTCAACGTGAAGTCAGGGTCAGTATTATTAACAAAAAGTTACTGGGTGAGTTGGTTAACAATGATGAAAAATAGAGGAAATCTCATGTATTACAAGAGGTTAAAATCAGGGGTGGGATTCTACAGATTCGCACCTATTCTCTAGAACCGGTTGTTAACATCCTAAGCAGTTTGGAGAACCGGTTGTTAGAAGAAATTACTGGCCTAATCCTGTACAGAAGGCAGGAAGGAAACATTCTGGTGTTGCTTACAGAAACTGCCTCTCCATTAATCCTTATTACGTTCTTGGCAGGCCTAGACTTCTGTCTCAGGAACTTGTCTGGAATTTTTTTCCTCTCCTTTGCTGGTACTTTGCTTGTGTGGAGTGACCATTCAAAGTTACAATGGCACTTGAAAAAAGTGACTTACAACCATTTTTCACACTTACGACTGTTGCAGCATCCCCACAGTCATGAGAGGCCAGGTGAGGAGAAGTGTGCCTCAATGTGACTGATGCTGAGTTGGCCACACCCAACCAGTCACATGACCACCAAGCCACGCCCACAAACTAAACCATGCCCATAGAACCGGTTGTTAAAAAAATTGAATCCCACCCCTGGTTAAAATGCAATATGTAACAATGTTTTCTATATATGAAAATAAAAATTGCTCAAGAAGATTATTGTCCTAGAACAATACAATAATGATGAAACAGTAAAGCAGACAGGATATTTAATACACTTCCTTAGTCAGCATTTTGGCTACTTCCTGCAAAATTTCCAAAGTTATTTGTTGTTTTGTCTTGTTGATTGATAGAGAACAACATCTGTTCGGAAACTTCACGAAATTATACCATGAAGATTAAACATATGTTATTTCTAATTAGTTGGGAACATTGACTATGGAGTGGTGGTTCATATCTCCCCAGAGAATTTAGCTGTGATGGTTTAAATTGGTTTTTCCCCCAAGACCTTCAAATCTCTCCCCATTCTTAGGCAAAGGTTGCAAAGGTTCACAAAGTTGATTTATTCTCTTTTTTCCATTCTTCTGATTTGTAAAGAATAATCCAGTCAATTCTCAAACTGCAGTTTCCACATATTTTAGCAAGAGTTTTATCCTTATTTTCAGCTAACTCCCTGTTATTTTCTAATAGATATCTTTGCATACGTGTTCAGAGGCATGCTGAGAATATTAAATACACTAGCTCGATACCCATGCTTCACTATGAAACTATGTGGTTGGGCTTAGTTTTGGGAGAGGAAAATAAGGGGAAAAAATTCTGCCTCTGCCTACCAGCATCCATCGGTATTCATCTGGCTAGCGTCCTGTCAGTGTACGAGAAAGTTGGGGGCTGCTTGGAAACTGAAACAGTATTTGCTGTGTGAGCAAGAAGGAGACAGCAAGGAGCCTGGGTGTGGCTTAGCTCAACTATTCTGTACTAGAGCTGCTTGGTGTTGTAAAGCTAAAAGTGAAACTGAAACTCCTCTCCTCTGCTTGGGTTTTGCATTTGGAACAGATTTCTTTTCAGGTGGGAAGAGGGAGTAGAACTCTTTAGCATCAGAGTAGGTTAATAATAATATAGGAAATACTAATGCTCTGATGGTTGTTTCAAAAAGTCCTTTCTTAATGAGCACCTAGAAGCCAAGAGAAACATACATGCCAAATTTCAAGTTTGTAGGTATTACAGTTCTGGAAGATTTTGTGATGATGAATGAATGGTATTTTGCTTTTATATATATATATAGATTTACAGAGTGTTGGTTCTTATAGTTCAAACATAATCCATGATAATAACAAATTAATGTATTTATCCAACCAGCCCTCTCTTTCTATCTTCCTGTCCTTCTTTCAGAATGACAGAATACAATAATTGGAAGGGACCTTGGAGGTCATCTAGTCCAATCCCCCCCTCAAGCAGGAGATCCTATATCATTCCAGATAAATGGCTCTCCAATCTCCATTTAAAGGTCTCCAGTGATGGACCATCCACAACTTCTGAAGTCAAGCAGTTCCACTGGCTAACTTCTTACTGTTAAGAAATTTCCCCTTCATTCTAGGCTGCTTCTCTCCTTGATTAGTTCTTGTATTGCCTTCTGGTGCTTTGGAAAATAGGTTTCAATTGAGAATAAATACTGGTCTGATCAGCATTTACTGTATAATCTAATTAAGTTCAAAGGTTCTAGTAGGTTGGCTGGAGATCTATACTATGAGACCCTCTGGGATGATCATATTCCTTTTTCAGCTATAAATATCTTATTACAAGGATGAAAAGTAATGAAAATTAATATTCAACTGGTACTTCATTTATTTTGGGGGAGATAGACCAGTGGTGGGATTCAATTTTTTTTTTTACTACTGGTTCTGAGGGCATGGTTTGGTGGGCATGGCAGGGGAAGGATATTGTAAAATCTCCAGTCAGAGATGGCATTTGCCAGTTCTCCAAACTACTCAATATTTCCGCTACCGGTTCTCCTGAACTGGTCAGAACCTGTTGAATACCACCTCTGAGATAGACCCTACCAATCTGATCCTGAATAAGAAACTAATACTACAGCTAGAACCAGAGATTTTCATGTAATAAAACCTGCAGTCATGAGGCTACAGGTATCTTCCAAAGCTGTTTTCTTTTACTTCCTGTAGTCTTTTCAGGCTAGAAATGCTAAGAAAAAGGACCACATGATTTTCTGCCATTTTTTTTTCACATAATGTGATTAGCACACAAAAATACAGCTTACCCCAAGACTTTGAGAATGCAAAGACAATAACAGAAGGCTGACATTCAGTGGTGGGATTCATTTTTTTTTTTACTACCGGTTCTGTGGGTATGGCTTGGTGGGCGTGGCAGGGGAAGGATGCTGTAAAATCTCCAGTCAGAGGTGGTATTTGCTGGTTCTCCAAACTACTCAAAATTTCCACTACCGGTTCTCCAGAACTGGTCAGAACCTGCTGAATACCACCTCTGCTGACATTGCATTGCCTAGTTTGCAGCAAACTCAGCTACCCCAGCTATCTCCCTCACAAATAATTCTGAGGCAAAAATAAATAATGGAAGTACAGATGTACACATTACGTTGTGTGTATGTTTGGGTGTGTGTGTTTGTGTGTTTGTACCCCCAAAGACTTATAATTTCAAAGTGATTCTGTATGAACTGGAGCATAATGTACAATGTACAAAACTGCTTATGCAGTATTAGCAGAAGGTCAGCATTTTAAATCGTGTGCATAAGAATGTTTATGTATTTCTATAAAGCTTTTGACATACTTTTCAGAACAGCTTAATAAGTAACCAAGGAAACATAAACATGCTGAATTTGAATTTGAAAGAAAACAAAACAACACAACATCTCCCCCTTATGTGACTTGGAAATGACATGTACAGAGAGAGAGAAAGAGAGAGAGAGAGGGAGGGAGGGAGGGAGAGAGAGAATTGCAAATTGATTAAGCAAGCTAACTATTGCAATATCATTGTACCCCAAAATCAGAAAATGGTTCAAAAGTTTCTGGAGGAAAATAATTGATTTTTCTAGTTTCTCACTAATCTAGATATTAAGGGATTCAGTCAAAAAATTGGCATCATTCTCTGATGTGTAGAAAGAGATTCAATCATAGAATTAGAAGGACATATTTAAGCTAGTTGCGTCTCAGTCCTAAGTCAAACTGAATTGTCCTTCTCAGGTGTCTACTTAGGTTCTGCTCGAACACTTGCATTGAAGAATACAATATCTTACTGAGTAATGGATTGCAGAATTGCCCTTATTTTTAAGAATTGTTTTCCCCCTCCTAATTTTCAGTTGGAATCTGTTCTGAATTATGTCCCGTTGGTTTTAAAATAAGTTCTTATAGTTCAAGCACGATCTGCGGTAACAACAAACTAATCTGTATAACCCCCCCCCCCATCATTCTATTTCTGCTTTTCTGTACCTTCTTTCAGTTAAGAGTAATTTTATGTGATACAATTGCTGCCTTTGCTCAGTCTTCTCAGGTGCCCATTTTCTTCAATCTGTCTCCATTTCTAATCCCATCACTGTCCTCATCGTCCTTCTAAGACTCTGTCCCAATGTGACTGAACCTTTTTAAAATGTGATGTATAGGACTCGCTAAAAGATAGTATCTGAACAGCTCAGAATAAATAGAACAATATTTTCTATGTCTTAAAAACTATACTTTTGCTGAATCAACTTAAAACTGCATTTCTTAAAAACTATATTTTTGCTGAATCAACCTAAAACTGCATTTCTTATATAGTCCTATCACATTGCTGATTTATATTTACTTTATAATTATTTTCATAGATACTATTACCAAGCTGTCTACTTTCTATTCTATTAATCTGTATTTGATTATTCTTTCTTAGGTAAAGAAATTTTATGTAATTCTCTCAAATTTTATTCTGTTACTTAAGCTCATTTGTTTAATATGGCAGTGATATTGAATTTTATTTCTGTCTACTGTGTTGTAAGCTAGCCCACTAATTTTATGTTATCCAAAATTTGATTCTTCATCGTTAATGTTTTTTAAAGCATGCGGTTAGTGTCAACTAGGAAATAAGAATTATTTATTTTTCTTCTTTACATGTTTTTGACAAATCCATGCTAGGTTGGTCCACGAGTGGAAAAAAATACTGTTCATTTCATGAGGTGTGTTTCAGTTTAAACAATTTGTAGAGTTCATCTTTAAATATTTTTTAATCCATTTGTAACCGTAGCAATATATTTTAAAGAGTACAATTGTCCACAACAATCAAACCATGCTTATAAAGATGGATATCATGGGGGAAAGTACAAAAATGCAAAATAATAATAATATTGCATTGTGTCAGGAGAAAAATCCACTAAAAATGGAATATGTGTGCTTTAGGAGGAATGCATATGAATGTGTGCAAGATATAAATCAAATCTGTACCATCACTTCCTGTCCATTATAAAAATGTCTCTTAGCACATTTCTACATTATATTTTTTGTGTTAAGCCTCAGTTGACAAGCAGATATCACTTTTGAGCTGCAAGGCAAAGTATCAGAAGTTAAACCTGCCTCACCACTTTTCCTATTAATGCTGATTTTTTTTTTAGTGAACATAAGAGACCTAATTCTTATTGATATTAAGGAAAAACAGACATATGAAAAAGCCTTTTATGTATGTAGAAAATCAGCATGAATGAGTAAGTATAGCTTTCCCCATAATATAAAGTTTTGTATGTATTGATGACATGTTTCTTTAATAGAACAGTGTAAAGTCATAAGTGTACACTTGTATTTGGTGCTGGACCTGTTAATTCAGAGAATTCAGCCGCTTTGGATGGTACCTTGTGTCCATTCCACACACTTCTTACCGCAGACACTAAAGTCACAGTGTTCTGAAGACCGTTTCAGGGAATGTGGATCTATGGTCAACTTGCCACAGCCAACTCACCTGGCCAACTTGCCACAGGACAAAAATTACACTAATATCAAAGAAATGGTTGAATAGAATCATTAACGAAAGGATGCAAAAAGACTTACAAAGTGAAATGTGAATGACAAAAATTAAAATATTTTTAAATTATTTTAAATAATTAAATTAAATTGTTGAATTGTTCCTCAGCAAGTTGTCCCTAGCGAGTTGACTGTGGCAAGTTAGCCACAACAAGTTGGCCATGGCAAATTGGCCACAATGAGTTGGCTGTGGCACGTTGTTCCATTCTGCCTATAAAATGGTTGACTATGACACTTGACAGTGTCTATCCTTGCGGAAAAGCGACAGTGTTTCCCCCCCAACTTAATGTAAATTTGCTAAGAAAAAACAAAAATATGAATGCAACGTCAAAAAATGAATGATTCTCTTGTGAGCAAACCTAGCAATAAATTCTTCCGTGCTGTGAGCATTTGGCATCCCATTCTTTGACTATAACAAATGTTATATGAAATATTGAAATGCAAATGCATGATTGTCATTTAATATATACCCTAGTTTGTAAAATCAAAGTGAAACTCCCACCCAAGCTTATCTCATCCTATTTGCATAAACAAAAACTGTAATGTAGGATGGCTAAGTTATTTCTATAAGGATGCTCACACCGAATGAGGCACATTTGTCATATTCTAGTGTAGAAATTTCCGTAAGAAATTTATTTCATTAATAAACACAACTTCTTGGTTGCTTGGAGCATAATCATTAAAGTGGATTATGGAAACTTTATGAATAGACAAGGCAGAATGCTCTTTTCTGCATCCCTACTGGAAGTACCTATGAGCCCATTTATTTAATTTGCATTGATGTTCCTAAATATAAAGTAAATTAAAACCAGCCAAATGATTAGCAATCTGTCTGTTGTTGTGTATATGGTGTGAAACAGCTGCCAAGCTTTCTAACAATTTTATGTAGAAAAAAAGCTTATGTTTTAAATAACAATTTTATCAGCATATCTTTATACACTGTTTATTATTACTTTTATTCACTTGGCCAACTTCTCCACTTCACAGTTTTTATGAAGCAGAAGCAGTACAATATTTTCCTAATAAAATGGAATGAAATTTCCAACATAATGGAGAACTAGTTTTTAGAACTGAACAAGGATAAATCAAAGTTCTATCTACTGGCTTGCCTTAGAACATGCAAGGTAGCATGGATCTAAGTGATATTATCTGTAAATATTGCACAAATTAGCTACAACTCCCAGAGAAAACTAAATTAAAGCATCCTTGGCAATAGGGTATTCATTACACCAAAATAATTAATTGAATAATGGTTTAAAATTAATGATGGTGTGGATATGCTTTTGAAATGTTTATGAAGTTAAAGAGGAATATGATACATCTTGGTGCATCAGAATATTGAGGTAAGTCTAATTCAGTATATTAACAAACATTTTTTTAGGAAAATTCTAAATTAGTTCACTACATTAACATGCACGTCTTCTTTTCTTCTTTTTTAAATTTAGTGGTTTTACTGGATGACTCAAGTTTCTAGATCAACAAATGAAAGGAAAATATAGCTTATTGATTGATAACATGCAGAGGCATAATTTTGCAGAAAAGATTGTATAACTATGCATGCATATACACAATGTCATTTCCTTTATGGTTAGCAAATTGTATGTGAGAAAGAGGAATCAGGAATAGCAAATCAAATAAATTATAGGGCTAACATGTTAGAAGTAAATTGGGTAAATATACCTCTCTATCTCCAGAACCATATTTGCATGTTCATGTATCGTCTTTTCTTCTTTCAACTTTTCATTTATCTCTTTCTGAGGATATTAATACCCAATGAAAATAACTGACAATAGTTAGAATACTGCATCCAGTCTTGGTCACCAAATTCTAAAAAAAGATTTGTAGAACATTCTGGAAAGACTACGAAAAGAGCAAGAAAAATGATTATGAGACTAAATGATATGAAGAACAGTTAGTTGCAGGAGTTGGGTCTGTCTAGGCAAGTGAAAAGAAGTACTAGGGATGACAGGATATCAGTGTTCCAGTATTTGAGGGATTGCCACAAAGAAGAGGGGGTCAAGATGTTCTCCAAAACACTTGAAGGCAGAATAAGAAGGAACAGATGGAAACTTATCAAGGAGAGAAGCAACCTAGAACTAAGGAGAATTTTTCTATCACTGAGAACAATTAACGATTGGAACAGTTTCCCATCAGAAGTTGTGGGTGCTTCCCATCAGAAATTGCTGCAGAGCCACTTACCTGAAATGGTATAGGGCAGAGGCCTCCAACCTTTTGGGTAAAGGGACTGGTTCTGTGGAGAGAGCTTTTTCTGAGACCGGAGATGACATGGTGTCATGTACTGTCTGCATTCTGCCGATGGGACTTAACTTGTTTGCATGGCCCAGTTTCTGGCTAGTTGTTATAAGTAAAATTTGGATATTATACTTGAGAAACTACAGAACCAGACTGTAGCCATTTTGTGTCCGTAGCCTGACCTTTTAAAAGGACAGAAAAGTTGAGAAATATATTTTTGTGAAACAAATATGTTGGATTGCGAAGTTTGTCTTTGGCATAGGTTAGAGGACATTTGTACTGGGGCGCTCTGACTTTATAAATGTCACCTTAAGGAATATTAATGTTTCCTTATAATTTTTCTGGAATGTGAAAAACAGGACATCTGAAAATATTGGAAGTTTTCCATGGAAGGTTGTATAATGTCCATATATGGAAAAAGGAAGTATTATGTAACCATGTGATTTGATAAACCTATATAAGCTGTATTCACTGAAAGGAAGGCGTCTCCTTCCTCTTAGAAAATGTTTCTTTTCTAGAGTGAACTGAGTCCAATACTGCAGTATTTTCCCTAATAAAGCATCCTATAACTCAGATTATCAAAAGTCTGTTGTTTTCATTTCTGAATGCTTATAACACATGCTATGGCCTGGTGCCAGTCCACAGAATGGGGAGGTTGGTGACCCATGGTGTAGAGTCTCCTGCCCAAGCAGGGGATTGGATTAGAAGACCTCCAAGGTCTTTTCCAGTTCTGTTATTCTGTTATTTTGATACCTTTGCTTTTCAAGAGTTATTATCCATTATTTTCATTCAATAGAATGTTACCTTGGTGACAAAGTTGTCCATACTATAATCCCCTCTACTGGTCTAACTATTTGCTTCCTAAAACAGTTTGGAAACACTTTTCTATTTCTTTCTTTTTCTTTTTAATCATTGTAATTTGATTTCCCTCCCTCGTTTCAGCAGCTTTGTTCAGCACTGTAAGAAGAAAGCCTTTAACAACCATCCCAAAAGATAATATTGTCTCTGATCTGTTTAGTAGTAAACAAGCTGACTTTAATGACTTGTCATATTTTATCTTGATTTCTTTAATTTAGCGTGTGTCTAAATGGAAGGGTATTGACTCTATGCAACTGAGATGTAATGATCAGCACTACAGGAAATTACAATAATAACAAAATGAGAGGGAAATAAGGGTTGAAAAACATTTTCTCATCTTAGTTTAGCCGAGTGGAAATTTATGAAAAAGAAATTGGCAGGCGAAGGTGACCATTTCAATAAATAACACTGATTATCTGGAAAACACAGTACACCATATCACTTAAGTCTTTAAAGATTGAATAGGAAGGAAAGTTCTAAATTATAATAACATTATATTCTAGTCATTAGTTAGGTTAGCCTTTGGATTGTACAGCAAAGGCAAAAATATATAGCTTCTTGATTCCCCTCATTTTTCTTGGCAATCTTCAACTGCAAGGTGAAATGGTTTCCATAACGATGCCATAGAAAATGGCTTCTCCCTCTTATCATTTTCTATATTACCTTGTTTAAGCCATGGTTAAAAACACCAACTGTTCCACCAGTATTAGATAAAAAAGAGAGGTTGAGTAGGTTGAGTATCTGCATATTTACTTTATGGCACCTTAGCTCATGTCTTCAGATAACATTTCCAAATGGTTTCAATTCGTTGTTAAAGAGCATAAGGGATGAAATGGGGCTTTGAGGAATTGCATAACCCACCATGGGGCTGAAGAGTAATTCCCCAGCACCTTCTTCTGAAATCAGCCATCCAAGTAGAGTCGGACTACAATTGTATATGTAGGAATCACATGCCAACTCTTTTGGATAACTTCTAATTCATGAAAGGTAGGTTCTTATTTGAAATATCAGGTTGCTATAAAAAGTGCCCCATATTATTTCTCCAGTACAACAAAACTGTGGTATTCCAAGCAATGTCCATCTGTTTTGTGATTCACCTCCTTTCAATGGAAGCAATAAACATTTCAAAGACTGAGAATCGAATTCCCACTTCTAGGAATGTGAGGTTTAATTAGAAGATCAGCATGGATGGAGGAATACATTTCTTTTCTACCACATAAAATGGCTATTCTGAATCAAGATAAAAATCTATTCCTCAGCTTAACGAGATGTGAAAGTAATTGTAATAGATTCATTAAGAGGGATGATGAAGAGAAATGATGATTTAGTTGACTGCACTGATCCTGATCTTGTCATTCTGAGTATTACCTTCCATTCCATTCATCCCTATGGGGACCATGCATCCAAAATGCTTTGCTACTAAGGGCAACATATGAAAGTAGTGTCATTATGCAAAAAAAAGTTAACAACTTATGTGGGACAACTCCAATTAGGGCTGTGCAAAGAGTTTGAAAGATGTAATTTCCAAAACAAATTAATCATAACAAAAGTATCTCTTTTCAAAACATGAAAGAATCCTTGCACTTTGCTAGGCTGACACATGTGCTTTGGGTTCCAGTGTCTGCAAGCAAGACATAGTAGGGCAGCTTTCAAAGAAAACATGTAAGCATTGCAAAAATATAGCAATAACATTTAGACTTATATGACACCCATAGCATTTTTAAATCATTCATCTGGGTGGTGTCAGGCTACGGAACTTCTTCCCATTCAAACAATAAGAATGAACTTCTGAGAACCGAACTTATCAAAAGGAACCCTTTATTGAGATGAGACAGTCCAGTAGGAATTCAAAGCAGCGTCTGAGGTCCCTCAGGCATACAGTGATAGATAAGGGAGTTTAGAATCCCCCCCCCCATCCCAATGTTTACTTAGGGAAACAAAAGCTAATATGTTAATTCCCCTCCCAGCCCCTCTGGGAGGGGATCCTTCCCTTTTAGGAAGGTTTTTTCTCATGTAGCTTTCCCAAGACGTACCTAACTTCCTCCCCCACCCCCTTTTTAGAACGGACTGTTTTTGGAGATTTCCCAGAGCACTTCATTGTGGAGTTTTATGGACCCCTCATCTCCTGGCTGTGCCTCTCAGAGGTGTTAGATTCTGGCCATCTGGCTTCTTTCCCCCCCATTGTATCATGTATGGGTGTGCATATTCGATATAAGGTTAAATATATTCAGGTTACATCAAGAAAGGATTTCTTTATCAGTCCCCCCCCCCCCTTTTCTTATTCCTCTGAAGAAATGACAGATACACGGATCTGACATCCTGCCCTCCTTTAAAAAACCGATAGGTCTACCTGAAAAACAAAATCATGCGTTACATGTGCAGTTCAGGATGGTTTATCAGGGTATTTTAGGTGGAACTTTCGTAGTAATGTGGGTGCTTTCACATGTCTTTTGGCTACCCACTCATTTTCTGAGGAAGGAAGGTGTTTCCAAGCTACTAAATATTGTGTGGATCCACGGTAAGTGCGTGAATCAAGGATGTCTTTAATTTCAAAATGTTGTTCCCCATGTATCATGATGGGGGTTGGGGGTGTGGGAAGGGGGGGTCTGAGGTTTGAAGTGATCTCCGGTTTGAGCAAGCTACAATGAAATACTGGATGAATCTGCCTAAGAGTTTTTGGAAGATGAAGCTCTACCGTCACGGGGTTGATAATTCTGGAGATGGGGAATGGCCCAATGAATTTTGGTCCTAATTTCTTAGAAGGTTGTAATGATTTTAAGAATTTTGTGGACAAATATACACGGTCTCCAATCTTGAAGGGTTTAGGTTCACAGCGTTTTTTGTCTGCTTGAGTTTTGTAAACTGCTCTAGCTTCCCGTAGAGATAATCTTACCACTGGCCACATGGCTTGTAAATTATCCATCCACTCCTTAAGGGAGGGGATTTCAGGTTCTTTGGTGGGTAGTTCCGGCATGGGGTTGAATTCTTGGCCCGTTGCTACGTGGAATGGGGTGAACCCTGTGCTACTATGGACTGAGTTATTGTATGCTACCTCTGCAAAAGGAAGAAGGTCAATCCAATTGTCCTGCTGGTGATTAATAAAACATCTTAAATATTGTTCTAATACACAATTCACTCTCTCTGATGCTCCATCCGTATGGGGATGGTTCGAAGACGATAATCCCTGGGTGGAGCCTAATAGGTTTAAAAACGCCCGCCAAAATTTGGATGTGAACTGAACACCCCTATCTGAGATAATTCGTTGGGGGGCTCCATGAAGGCGATAAATGTGTATTAGGAACATCTTTGCCAATGATCTGGCAGTTGGGATCTTTTGGCATGGAATAAAATGAACCTGTTTGGAAAAAAGATCAGTTACAACCCAAATGACAGTATTCCCAGCACTTTCGGGAAGTTCCACTATAAAGTCCATAGAGATCTCTTTCCAGGGAGCAGAAGGGTCTGCTACTGTTTGTAAAAGTCCAGGATATTTTCCTTGTCTTCTCTTTGCAGCAGCACAGATGGGGCAGCTCGCAACATAGTTTTCAATGTCCTTTTTGAGGGATGGCCACCAAAATTGTCTTTTGATGAGGTGCAGGGTTTTTACAAAACCAAAGTGTCCTGCTATTTTGGAGTCGTGGCAGCGTTTCATGAGTTCCATTCTCTGGCTTGCAGGGACATAAAGCTTGTTTTCTACCCAAGCCAGTTCATCTTTGAGTAAGCACATGTTTCTGTTAGCCTGGAACCAATCATCTTTAAGTAGTGCCTCCTTAAATATTGACGTCGTTGTGTCTTCAGTCAGGGATGATTTTTTTTTCTCTTGTGCCCGGGTGATTACCTTGGCTGCTAGTTGGGTCAGTTGGATCATCGGTTTTATAACTTCAATCTTTTTGCTGTTGTATTGGGGTTTCCTGGACAGTGCATCTGCTAAGAAATTCTTTCTCCCAGGAAAATATTTGAGAGTGAAATTAAAACGTTCAAAATATCGAGCCCACCTTGCTTGTTTTTCGGAGAATTTCCGTGGATTTCTCAGAGCTTCCAGATTTTTGTGATCAGTCCATACTTCAGAGGGGATTTGGTTTCCTTCCAGGAAATGTCTCCATGTGAGCATTGCCCACCGCACAGCATATGCCTCTTTCTCCCATACGGCCCATCTTTGCTCGGTTTCCGTCAGTTTCTTAGATGTATAAGCACATGGTTGTAATTGTCCACTTTCATTCTTTTGGAGGAGGACTGCCCCAACTGCAACATCACTGGCATCTGCTTGGATGACAAAAGGTTGTTCGGGATCTGGGTGCTTAAGGACCGGTTCTGCTGCGAACAGGCATTTGAGTTTCTCGAATGCTGCTTGGCATTCCATTGTCCAGATGAGGGGTTGCCTAGGCTTGGGTTTCCCCCCCCCCCTTCGTTTTTAGCAAGTTTGTGATAGGGAGGGCGATGTTTGCAAAAGCTGGAATGAATTGGCGATAAAAATTTGCAAACCCCAGAAAACTTTGCAATTGTTTGCGTGTGTGGGGTGGATCCCAGTCCAATACAGCTTTCACTTTCTGTGGGTCCATCTCTATTCCCTCATGGGATATTCTGTACCCCAAATAGTCAATTTTCTCTTGGTGGAACTCACATTTGGAGAGTTTTGCATATAGTTTAGCGTCTAAGAGTTTTGTGAGGACTGCACGGAGTAGCTTGATGTGTTCTTCCATCGTTTCCGTGTAGATTAAAATATCATCAAGATAAACTAAAACCCCTTTAAATAAAAATTCATGAAGGGTTTCATTGATCAATTGCATAAACACTGCAGGCGCTCCTTGCAGTCCAAAAGGGAGCACTTTAAATTGGTAGCATCCCAATGGTGTGTTAAAAGCTGTCTTCCACTCATCCCCTTCCTTTATTCTGATGCAGTAATATGCTTCCCGTAGGTCTAACTTTGAAAAAAATTTTCCTTTCGAGAGGTGGGCTAACATGTCCTTCATGAGGGGGAGTGGATACATATTTTCTATGCAAATGCAGTTCAATTTTTTATAATTAACACAAAGACGCATGGAGCCATCTTTCTTTTCACGGAATAACACTGGGGCCGCTATTTTTGGTCTGGTGGGTTCGATGAAATCCCGCTTTAAGTTTTTATCGATAAATGCTCTGAGTTCTTTCAGTTCTCTGGGAGACATGCAATACATTTGTGGTTTTGGGAGTTTAGCCCCTGGTAGGATTTCGATAGCACAGTCTGTGGCTCGATGAGGTGGGAGTTCATCACAAGCTTCCTCACTAAATGCTTGGGCCAGATCCTGGTACTCATGGGGGATGTTAATGGGTTTCACAGACTGTCCGGTCATGGCTGATTCTCTGTTCTCTTCCCCATTCTTTATCCTTTCCTCTGAGCTTTTTGCAAATATTACATCTCTCTGGAATTTTATGGTTCCTGTCCTCCAATTTATTTTTGGATTCCATTTCTGTAGCCATGTGAGACCCAGAACTAGTGGCTCTTCCATCCCTGGGGCTACAATGAATGTGAGCATCTCCCTGTGTTTTCCTAGTCTTAATTTCAATGGTTCTATGGTAAACCTGGCTGGCTCCCCCCCCGCTATGGTTCCATCTAATTGGCAGAAAGCGATGGGATTTTCCATTTCTTTCAGTTGGATTCCCAATTTATCTGCAAGGGCGGGTTTGATTAGGCATCGAGTGCATCCCGAGTCCAGCAACGCTGTAACTTCCTCCCCCTTCCCTTGACTGGGGATAAACAGTCTCAGGGGTAGGGTGATTGGTTCAATTGGATTGCTTACCAGCGGGTCATCCTCTGGATCACTTTCGGACTGGCTCAGGTCCCCTCGGAGCGTTTGGGATTCTTCCTCAGGTTTGGGAGGGGGTCGGAATCCCACATCTACTCAGCCCCTCAGGCCAGTCTCCTTCCCTCGAGGGCTGGATGTTGGGGGCTTCCTCCCTGATGGGTGGTCTAGCTTTCTGGCAGGAGTCTTCGAGTGGCATTCTGCTGCGCGGTGTCCCTCCTTTCCACACTTAAAGCAACCAGGCGTTCTTGGAGTCATGGTGGATTGGGGTTTGAAAACTTCCCGTTTCCCCAGGGGTGGGGATCTTTTCCAAAACTTACCAGCACGGTGCCGGTTCCGAGTCATGTCTATCTCTGCCTCCTCTGCCATCATGTACCATTCATGCAAGAGGTTTGGGGCCCCACGGGCCAGGCAGGCAGCGTATAGATCATCATTTAGTCCATCTTTGAACCAGCAGACTAAGATATCCTCTGGCCAATCTACCCGGCCGGCCAGGTCACGAAATTCCTCGGTGTATTCTGCTACCGGGCGACGACCTTGTTTCACGACTCTGATGCGGTCCCGGGCTTTTCTATCGGCAAGCGGGTCCTCGAAACGGTGGCGTAAGGCCGTCATAAAGCGATCTACGTTTCTTAATTCTGGGGCATTGACGTTGTGGAGTGTTACCATCCATCTGGCTGCCACCCCTTCAAGAGCTAGGGTGACAATTCGCACCCGGGACCCTTGGGTTGGTAAACCCTGTCCATATTCTTGCATGTAGGTGAGCACTTGTGCCAGGAAAAATCCCAATTTCTGGGGGTCTCCATCGAATTTTACCCCCAAGGGTGGAACCTTCCTCTGTAATTGTATGTTTCTGGGTTGGCCAGGGTTAATTCCCTGATCCGGGGCGTTTAAGGGACGGGTACCTGGTGTGGCTGCTGGTTCTTCAGCTTGTCCCTCTTCCCGCTCAATCTCCACTGAATCCGGGGTGGTGGCTCGGGTTCTCTCACCTTCTGGTTCCCTCGCTCTCCTGCGTTGTCGTCTTTGTGCATCCCCCATGTCGAGGTTCTCCAGGGCTTCCCTCACTAGGCGATTGATGTACCGTCTCATTCGGTCATCGGCCGGTGGCTCCTCATCCCATTCTTCCTGATTCGATAGGGCCTCTAGCTCCAATTTCCACACGGGTTTGCAATTTCCTCGGGTGAGGGTTACTCCCCTGGTTCTTCCATTCCAGGTGTCTCTCTTTCCTACACCTATAGACCACCGGGGCTTGGTGGAGGATTCGCAGGCAGCCTCGCTGTCTTCGATGGGGCGCATCGAGTCAGTATCTGGCTGGGTAACTGTTGACGTTTCTCCCCAGCATTCGGCTCCCCCTTGCTCCTTGCTGTATTCAGACATTTTTTTCTTCTCTTGCAGGATCCCCTCAGTAGAGTGAATTGTTTTAAAAAAAAATTCCTCTCTGGGTTGACCTCTATTGCAGACGCTGCTTTATGTCAGGCTACGGAACTTCTTCCCATTCAAACAATAAGAATGAACTTCTGAGAACCGAACTTATCAAAAGGAACCCTTTATTGAGATGAGACAGTCCAGTAGGAATTCAAAGCAGCCTCTGAGGTCCCTCAGGCATACAGTGATAGATAAGGGAGTTTAGAATCCCCCCCCCCCATCCCAATGTTTACTTAGGGAAACAAAA
The DNA here is from genome assembly GCA_023653725.1 of Bungarus multicinctus. Taxonomy (NCBI): domain Eukaryota; kingdom Metazoa; phylum Chordata; class Lepidosauria; order Squamata; family Elapidae; genus Bungarus; species Bungarus multicinctus. The sequence goes on along the minus strand of CM042851.1, from coordinate 40,630,981 downwards.
GCCAATATGTTAATTCCCCTCCCAGCCCCTCTGGGAGGGGATCCTTCCCTTTTAGAAAGGTTTTTTCTCATGTAGCTTTCCCAAGACATACCTAACTTCCTCCCCCACCCCCTTTTTAGAACGGACTGTTTTTGGAGATTTCCCAGAGCACTTCATTGTGGAGTTTTATGGACCCCTCATCTCCTGGCTGTGCCTCTCAGAGGTGTTAGATTCTGGCCATCTGGCTTCTTTCCCCCCCATTGTATCATGTATGGGTGTGCATATTCGATATAAGGTTAAATATATTCAGGTTACATCAAGAAAGGATTTCTTTATCAGTTCCCCCCCCCCCCTTTTCTTCTTCCTCTGAAGAAATGACAGATACACGGATCTGACAGGTGGTTTACAATATTAGAATTTATTAGCATATTGCTCCTGACAATCTGGGTCCTCATTTATCAACTTCAGAAGGATGGAAGAATGAATCAACCTAGAGCCCCCATCAGGATCGAATTCCAGGCTGTGGGCAGAATTTGCCTGCAATACTGCGCTTTAGCCCCTGAGCCACCAGAGCTACTTTAATACTTTTGAAAGTGCTCCATTCATCCTCATGTAGCTTTGCAAAGCAGCTCTTCCAAAGGCTCTTCATAGACCTAGTTGGCATGGTTCCATATAAGAAAATATGAAAAAGATTTAGAGTTGGAGTTGAAGATGGAGATTGAGGTTCCAATGAAAGAGAGCAATACCCTTGACTTGAAGATCAGTATATCCCTTCTGACTCAGATTGTCATCTTCTTCCACTAAGCACATAACTTTGGGAATGACACACAAGAAGTGTTGGTGAATGAAGCGGACACTTGTCTAGTCAATCACAATAGCTGAAGGAACCTTGGAGACAAATAAGGTAGCTGATGTTCCAGCCAGTATAAATACAGAATAAAATAGATTTAGATACAGAGACAAGAGAAGCATACATATAACTTTCAGAAGTATTATTCTCAAGAGACTATTCTTTTAATAAAAGTTAAGCAAAAGGGGTTGAACATGTTCACATCCTCTTGTGCAATCATTCTTAGAGTCAATAGCATCGACTGACAACAGATGTGTACATCTGCTATCAAGTAAAGTGGGTTTTTTCCCCAGAAAGCTTGGTTAATAGACTCCCTAAAGAAATTAGTGAACTGAAGTAGCTTGACAAAATAATAACCTGACCGCTGAACCTTTTCAAACTGCTGTCTATTTAAATGTTAAAATAAATAATCTTTTTTTTTTCTGTAAACATCCTCTCAGGGTAATATGCTGTGCCTTTCTTATTCTTTGGAGAAAAACAATATTGTCAGTTGATACTGCCATACATCCTAATTTAATCATTACTCAGAAAATGTTTATTTGATGAAAAAATGTAAGTATGGGGCACTTTTAAGAAAATCCACTTGGATTGTTACATAGGGTTTTAGAAATAAGGCATGTGGGACACTTTGAAAAATATTCAGTAATCAATAGCTGTTGAGAAGAAGCTGTAAGCTTAAAGTATTATGTAAAAGAGTCCATTGATATACAAGAGGTAATTAAATTTGCCTGTTGGTCCCTAGTAGAATTAGTTCTTGGGTAAAACTTTCCAGGTCTTTGCTACATAAGTACTACAATATTTTCTTCTGAATAACCATATGCTATTCAAAGTAATATTCAATGTTTCTCAAAACATTCAACATCTCAAATATTGAATTATCTGGCTTCTCATTACTATAAGAATACTACAAGGATATTAAGCACATTTACATATACGACACTTTATTTATTGTATACAAGTGTATTATTAGTGTTTTAAAAAAAACATTGACTTTTTCTGTCACCATTCTGAAACTTTTGTTTCTTTCCTTTTTATTAAGTCCAAGGAAACTTGTTCAGTCTGAAATCTTCTTAGGAATTCTAAATTATATATCTATCTATCCAGAATATATTGTTGGCGATTATGCTCAAAGTGGACTATGAGTATAAAATAGGCTTCAGCAGTATATATTTTCCCTGCTCCCTGGGTGGATTTCAACCAGAAGCAGAACATATTATGAACCAGAAAATTTCTTGTTTCCAAATGTCTTTCATGATGACCCTAAGCAAAATACTGAATCATAGCACTAACTTTCTCACCCAAACTTGTTGATATTGAAGGTCTTACACAGAGTCAAACCCATCATCATTTTAATTATTCTAATATTTGGAATTAGGGGTTGCGACTAGATGACCTCGCTAGGGCTCGCTGCCTTAGAAGAGTGAGGAAAATTCTCAGGGATGACTCACACCCCAGTCTGCACTTCTTCACTCTCCTACCATTGGGTAGGAGATATAGAAGCATAGCCAGCCACACCAACAGGCTAAATAACAGTTTCTACCCGTGGGCTGTCAGACTTCTGAACAGAAAATAACTTCATGTCAACATAGTATGATAGACTTGCAGGGCTGGTGCATTGTGCAACAGGGTCACATAGTGTAATAAGATTGGGACTGGATTAGGGACTTCTGTCCTCACTCTGAGTTGTGTTGGGGACGTGTGCATAGAGGGAGGCTCAGCCAATCTCATTGTACACATGTTATACTCTGTCAATAAAGGTAATAATTAATTACTTCCATGATTTTCTTCTCTCTATGTGGAGATAATATGAATTGTATTGGGGATCTCATTTCAGTTTATCACTAAGCCACAAGTTGTATTTTATGTTATGGCTGAACCATGCACACAAAACAACATGTGGCATTCATACGGACTTAAACATCCTGAAGGAATATTCAACAACTGTGATTATTAAATATTCTGAAACTCCCAGTATATCCATAAATCGCTTAGCTCTCCAATGAACACAGGCGAAAGGAAAATTAAATAGGGAAAACTGTTCCCTGAACATCCTACAGGGGGGAAAATGGCCTAAATGTGTCACTTGTTGTCAATGTATCAATAAAGTAAACAAGTATCATTTAGAAAATAAATCAACACTTGGACACTTCTGCATTGCATTGGGCCATTCATGCAGCTGGATTACATGACCTTGGCAAGCAAAAGCCAATATATGAGAAGATGAAAAATGAGGGGGCTTATGTTTATACATTATAATTCACAAAGGAAGCTCTAATGTTGTCCTCGGTATATGAAGGATCTCATTTTTATCTACACAATGTAATGATAAATGTAGGATTCTGCTGTTCTTTCATTCATCCTTCTCTCCATTTCAGAGGTCCAGCTGATCCAGAAAGCTAGGCTTATTTGTACTTGGAAGGGGGACCATCTGGATACTCCAGATGTAAACTTTAGACTGGAGAGACAGGGGAGAGAGAGAACATTAATTATTTTCTTTACCTTTTTGTCCCACATAGTTACAGGATCAGCTTATTTCTTATGCCGGAGTGTGTCTCCATTGGCTGTGAAGGAAACAGGAAGGGGAAAGTCTGACTGGACAGAGCAGGGAAAAGGGAGAAAAGGGAGAGGGAATTCAGAAGAAGACCCAGGCCCATCCCCTCTTTATCCTAGGGCATACAGGGAGGAACGGAGAGGAGAGCAACGTGGATTGCATGCCTTATGGGGAAGGAAAGAGCCCTGATTCTCTTCATTAGGCACACCTGGGAAGAGAGTTTAAAAGAGATGCAAGCTGAGAGCAGTGTCTTCTGGGAGCAAATATGAATTTATCTTGTGTTGACTTTGGTTATCTGCATTCCTGGCATCCTCCTAACTGGGTTGATTTACTTCATGTCTGGAATTCTTTCTTTTGCCCTGCCAGATTAATTACCTCATCTTGCCTTGATTGGACTTATAGTTAAAGTTTTTGCTGACAACATTTTAGACTTGAATCTCTGCAGCCAAAGACTGTTCCTGGGAGAGTTTTTCCCCAGACCAGAAGGTAACCAGGACACTGGGGGCAAAGTTGGAGCTAATAAAGGGACTCCTACTTATTATTTGACTGTATTTCCTTTGTGGCATAGCCCGGGTCATCACAGCATCCATATGTATGCACATGCTGTTTCAGAATCTGATGGTGATGAGGGTGGAGTATACAGATATGGAAGAAGGCAATGATGAGCCAAGAAACTATCAATGTAAGTCAACACACTCTGAGCTCATTCTGAATAGATTTCCTTCATTTATTACAGCCTATTTTTTATTGTACCCTGCCACAATAATAACCCAAAGGATCCATCTTTTGAGGCACCTGGTATGTATCTTGTACTACATCTTCTGTGGGAGTAAACTTAACATTTTGAATAAAGACCTTTGTAGAATAAATATAACTCTATATAATAAAGATGTTGAGACTCTGGAAAGAATGCAGAGAAGAGCAACAAGAATGATTAGGGGGTGGAGGCTAAAAGATATGAAGAACAGTTGCAGGAATTGGGTATGCCTAGTCTAATGAAATGAAGGACTAGGGAAGACAAGATAGCCATTTTCCAATATTTGAGGGATTCCTACAAAGATGAGGGGGACCAAACTATTTTCCAAAGCACCAATAAAAAAGACAAGAAACAAAAGATGGAAACTAAGCAAGGGAATAAGCAACCTAGAACTAAGGAGAAAATTCCTAACGATGAGAGCAATCAACCAATGGAAGAGCTTACCTTCAGAAGTTGTGGGTGCTCCATCACTGGAAGATCTCTAAATGAGGCTGGAGAACTATTTTTCTGAAAAGGATATAGGGTCCTCCTGCTTGAGCTGGGGTTGAACTAGAAAACCTACAAAGACCCTTCTCTATTATTCTATGTTCTATGAGGAAAATTAATTGTTGTCCTGAAAATTCATTTAGATTTTTTCATTTGGAATTTCCAAAAGTTACTGAATTTCATTTATAGCATTAAAAAAAAAAAAATCTACTGACATTTGGATTATTTTTACTCTTTTACACTAGCAGTATTGTGGGATATATGTCAGCAGGATTCTCTGCTCTGTAGAACACACTCTACTCACGGCTTGTTACTCCATTTTCCAAGATGCAGCCAAGTGTTAAAAGTCTGGGAATCACAGTAATCAAACAGAGCCAACTCAGCAGACAATTGCAAGAGTCTTGTCATAATGGCACTTAACCTCCTGGGTTTGACAGTATGACTGAAGTTAACTGTGATGGAAATTCTGTCACAAGAATCCTGTTTGTGTTTATCAAAATGTGAGAAGCTGGTGAACAAAGCAGCTGGTGCCTGTGGAATAACCTGCCCAACATCTTACCTGGAATAATGTTCAACTGATATATCTTTCTCAGTCATTTATTACCGTGCTCACTTCTCAAACAACTACGGGAAATTGCTGAGTTGTTAATAAAGGGCATTGCCATATTATTTCTACCATATTGTTCCCAAAGCAGGCAAACATTGTGACAGCTTAAAGAATGTTGTTAAAACTGAATAATAATAAGAGTTGGATTGAAGGTTTCCAGCTGCAACAGCAAAGGATATATAGACATCATTATTTGCCCTACACAGATGCTACATTCACCTTCTCTCTTCCCCATGAAATGATTCATTTTGAGAGATCTTCAGAGCAAAGCATCAGATGGTCACAAAAGCTGTGCAGTCCAGTATAAAAGTAGCATCTCTGTGGCCAAAGTACAATTTTGCTCTGAATATAGCTTAAAATGAGGCATTTGGGACTTAGAAAGCACTCTTAAAAATCAAACCTATTTCCACCCCGTTATCAGAATATTAACTCCATGACTGCCTTCCATGCATTACCTCCATGCATTATCTCCTGACTTTTGGTCTGGTGATGAGGAAAGGGTTATCAAGGGACTGCTCTTGTTGTGCTTGATATATTTTTCTGTTTTACAAGTAGGCATGTACACTTATTTATTTTGTATGGTGTAGCAAAATGCAGCATGATTGCATAAAATCCGCAGAAATAATATATAAAACACCAGAGCAGTGAATTATTTTAAAAACACACATACAAGTGATAAAGAAAATTAGGAATATAATTAAAATAAGTATGAGCCTTTATTGGAGGACTAAACCTATGGCCAGATCCCTAGATCATTTAGCTGTTGGACAGCAGTACTCTTGAGATAATATAGTTCTTTCAGGGATTCACGGAAACATCTGAGGGAGGCATTCCATTGCAAAAAGATGTAAAGTTTGTGAGATGTTCCCACAGCCACAATTAGAATTATCAACCAACTCCCATTTATATTTTCAATATTGGCACCTGCCCTAGTTAGTTAGGATTTTGTTGAATGCTGTCCAGTCACACAACAGTGAATATCATGAGGTGTTTCTTTTTAATTTCATAAATAGTAGTACCAGCAAATTCATGCCCAGGATGGTCCAATGCAGCTCCTCATACCCAACCTACTGAGGGACCATCTCTTGCCAGTCACATCTACCCACCAGAGCAGGGAGGCAAGGAATGCTGCAGACCCCAGCCCCTAGGGCCGTGATGGCGAACCTGTGGCAGCCATTTGTGCGGGCATGAGTGCCCCAGGCAAACTTACTTCACTGTGCATGCGCGTGCCTCCCAGCTGATTTTTTGGCCCGTTTGAAGCCTTTTTTGGCCTCCCAGAGGCTTGAGGGAAGCCTCTGCAGCCTTTGTAGGCTGAAAACCAGGCCTGTTTGTCACTTCCTGTATTTCCGGAAATACTGGAAGTGATAAAACGGGCCATTTTTCGGTCTACAAAGGCTGCAGAGGCTTCCCTTGAGCCTCTGGAAAGCCAAAAATCAGCTGAAAGGCGCAGTGCAGGTAAGGGGGTGGCGAGAAGAGGAATTACACGCACATGTGCAGGAGGCATGGGGGGACGCACGCATTGCCTTCTGGATGCTGGCATGTGTGTGTGAAGGAGCACACAATTTTTGGTACAGGGGCCCAAAAAGGTTAGCTACCACTGCCCTAAGGAGATACATCTGGTGGAACCCAGAAGAAGGGCCTTCTCCATGGAGGCTCCCTCTTTCTGAAACATCATTCCCCGCAGAGATCAGAATGGCCCCCACTCGAACACTCTTCCAGAAGGCGCTGAAGGCCTGGTTCTGCCAGCGCCTGGGGAACTCAGAGCGGGATGGATCCAGGGGTGGGATTCTACCAGTTCGCACCTATTATCTAGAACCGGTTGTTAACATTCTAAGCAGTTCGGAGAACCTGTTGTTAGAAGAAATTACTGGCCTAATCCTGTAAGGAAGGCAGAAAGGAAACATTCTGGTGTTGCTTACAGAAACTGCCTCTCTGTTAACCCTTATTACGTTTTGGCAGGACTAGACTTCCTGTCTCTGGAACTTCTCTGGAGTTTTTTTCCCCTCCTTTGCTGGTACTTTGCTTGTGTGGAGTGACCATTGAAAAAGTGACTTATGACCATTTTTCACACTTACGACTGTTGCAGCATCCCCACAGTTACGAGAGGCCAGGCAAGGAGATGCGTGCCTCGATGTGACTGATGTTGAGTTGGCCACGCCCAGCCAATAACATGACCACCAAGCCATGTCCATCTAGTCACATGACCACCAAGCCATGCCCATCAACTAAGCCACACCCACAGAACCGGTTGTTAAAAAATTTGAAACCCACCCCTGGATGGAACCCATTAAATGGCTCGTGTGATCTGCTGTCACCGGGGTGGGGGTGATTTTATTATATTATATTAATTTATTTGATTCTTTTTTATTAGTTTTATTGTTTTAAATTAGGTTTTATATTCTTTAAGTCGCTTTGAGTCGCCATGTGCAAATGGGCAGCAGTATAGATCTAATAAACAAACAAACTTCACTGGTGAATGTTTTTCCTCAAAATATGCATGGGAATGAGGGAGACAGCCTATCCCACTTTTACTTTTAATCCCTCCCACTTTAAAATGACCTAACATGACCAAATTAATATGTTCTCATTTTCTTGAGTGTGACTGAACCTCTTTGAAGGGAAACCGAGAAGGATTGATTGGAAATGAAAATGGTCTGCATTTCATAGGTGTCCTGCTTAAATATAATTCATAAATTCATAAAAAAAAAAGGCAGTAGTAAACTGAAAAAAAATCAGCCCTGGTCCTTATTATGGTACTACCAGTAAATAAATCGTGGAATACTTCATCTGCTTGGGGAACGGAATTATCGTTATCACTCAACAAAATGGCCCATTTCTCTTTTACTCCTGAAGTGGTACAGTTGGGCTTTTCATTCTATGTACCGATGATGTGACTTCATCATTTGCATTTGTGTTGCCCAGTGGGACAGATATAGTCAATGTGCTCAAACTAAGTTCAGCCAAAAGATTTGAAGAACAAAGCTTTCTTGTTTTGTCTTTGCTTTTGTTGGTAAACACCTGCATTACACTGATAGAACTGCTTGTTGTGTTGCATTCTTGGGGGAAATGCTGTTGGGTGGGAAATACATGCTTAAAACAACCAAGAGAATGTAATTAGACACATCCTGCATAACTCACAAAAGAAAGCAGAATTATTCTGCTTATTGTTAATGATCGTGGTTGAGCACATGACAGAAGGCAGGTAGAAGAACAACACATATGGATAGGGAAAAGCTTCAAGAGCTACTGATTCTATTCAGGAATGAATAAACAGACAAAAGGCACTTTGCTGTATTGTGAAGATTTAGCAAATGGTGGTTAAAGGAAAGACAATATATTTATCTATATATGTATAAGTTAAATACCACTCACGCCTCATCACAAAATCTCCAGAACCATAAAGCCTACAAACTTGAAATTTGGTACATATGTTCCTCTTGGCTTCTAGGTGCTTACTAAGAAAGGGTTTTTCAAAATGACCATCAGAGCATTAGTATTTCCTATATTATTATTAACACACTCTGATGCTAAGGAGTTCTACTCCCCCTTTCCACCTGAAAAGAAATCTGTTCCAAATGCAAAACACAAGCAGAGGAGAGGATTTTCAATTTCGGTTTTACTTTCACAGCACCAAGCAGTTTTAGTACAGAACAGTTGAGCTAAGCCACGCCCAGGCTCCTTGCTGTCTCCTTCTTGCTCACACAGCAAATATTGTTTCAGTTTTTAAACAGCCCTCAACTCTCTCACACACTGACAGGACGCTAGCCAGATGAATACCGATGGATGCTGGTAGGCAGAGGCAGATTTTTTTCCCTTATTTTTCTCCCCCAAAACTAAGCCTGACCACATAGTTTTGTAGCGAAGCACGGGTATCAAGCTAGTTATTAATAAGTTTAACTATTCTGTTTGTCCTAAAATGTCTAGTAGGACACAACTCTGTGTTTTAATAGAAAAAATAAAATTACTTAGACAGAACGACTACAGATTTGTCAAATCCTGACACTGCTGATTTAAACAATGTAATAATCCAGTTGTTTACTAATAGGCATAGACATGCTGATGCTATAGCATTAATCCAAGTAATAAACTGTTAACATTCACAAAAATCAGCATATTACATGCTCATACCTAAGGGGAAATCACTAGTTATATATTAACATTTGTCTTGTTCAGTGAATAAACCTGATACAAGACAAATGCTATTTATAAGAGGATCTCTCAATGTGACCCAATTAAGGGTCAGTGAAATGTGAATGTATCAAAAATTGAATGCACAAATAAATCCATAATGTTACATTGATAGAGTGCTGTCTGGACTAAATCCACTTAATATGTTAAGTGACACAGCATTGTTTTCAGTAAAACTGAATATTGTGCAGTGATTAAAATCAACTCAATTGATGTACATGTTGATAAAAAAGAAATAATAATTGATTCTATCAAGTAAATGGTGGCTGAATGCTTATTATGTGCAGTCTGATTTTTAAGTTATGAAGATGATGCTGAATCAAAATTAAATCAAGCCACACTACTGCAGAAATATTAGAATTCCATTAATAAGTAATGTTCGTATTTTACCTTCTCGTTTCAGCTAATATGTCTAAGTAGGGTTGGGGTTTTTTTTAACAGTACATCAGGTTTAACTGAGAACTGACAAGTATTGTCGGCACACTGTATATCCGAATAAAATTATGATTGCTGAATTAATAAAAAGTCAGTATGCATTAATGATTCATCTGTTAAACAAACGATAATAAAATTGATTTTTTTCTGTTTTTAAAAGGGTCTCATACATATTCAGTTTTTAAATAAAAATGACAAACATTAACAAGAAAAAAAAAAGTAAACCTCATAAAGTTCCATCAAATTACAGCCCCTCTTTTTTTTATTTTTATTTTCCAGAAAACATCGTGTTCCCCTGGATAGGGCATAATGTTGCATTTCAGTAACTTGTAAAAATCTTCATAAATTTCCATTTCTTCTACAAAGCAAATGATTGTTTGGGAAATGTCAAAATTGTTCTCTCAGCCTTGTTTGGAATCCCATTTTCTGTCAAGACATGACTAAATGCCAGCTGAAAATTAGCATTTCAAGTACTCTTAATTCTTTTCCTCCAAAATAACAAGAAAAACGGAATTGTAAAAGAAAAGTAGGAGCAATATCACATTAGAGCAGGGTCTTCAAACTTGACAGCTTTAAGACATGTGGACTTCAACTCCCAGAATTCCTCCTCCTGTCATATTAACTCAGGAATTCTGGAAGTTGAAGTCCACAAGTTTTAAACTTACCAAGTTTGAAGACTCTTACATTAGTGGACTGGAGGATAGTAAGATGACCACAGCTTCCTGCTTTGTCGTGGAAATATTTCAAGGGGGGAGGGGTTATAATTTTTTTATATTCAGCTTTTATCTCTCCATGTTTTTAGCCTTTCTCTTTCATACTTCAAAGTGAATTTATGGGCCGATTTTTAAAAAGTATTTTTTTTTAATTGTGCAACAACATTGTGTAGGTGGTACCAATTCATTTTAGAAGTCAACAAACTCCTTTTCAGATAAGAAATATTTACCTAATCAGCATCCTGAGTTTGTGTCGATTGTGTGCCTGTGTATTATTGTGATGTCTTTATTATTATTTAGATGTCTCCCTACATCACATTCAGAAATGGTGGAATAGAATCATTAAAGAAAGTGTTGTGAACTGGACTGCAGTTTCCACGCAGGTCCGTGTTTCAAGCGGGAAACACGGACCGCTCCTATTGGCTGAAGCCGTTTGACAGCTGGCTATAAAAGGAGCTGTCAAACGGCATCAGCTGTTGCCGTCCCAGCTGGCTGCCAAGTTAGCGCAGCAGCCGCAGCAATCCTTTATTTCTTAAATAAAGTTAAAGCTGAAGTTTGCTCTGATTGTCTGCCTCAGTCATTCCTCTGCTCTACATCAGAAAGGATGGAAAAGGAAGGACAGAATGAAATATGAATGGCAAAAATTAAAATATTTTTTATTTATTTAAAATAATTTAATTTAATTACTGTTGTTAAATTGTCAAATTGTCCCGTGGCAAGTTGTCCCGTGGCAAGTTGTCCTGTGGTGAGTTGGTTGTAGCAAGTTGGCTATGGCGAGTTACCCCACTTCTATGGAATACTTGTACTGAGTTAATTTCTTAAATAAAAAGAGTCAATGTGATTCCACAGTTATAATGTCTATCTGGTCCAAATGTGTAATATTCATTTATCTTCTACATTGCATCTTGAATTTTAGAATTTTTAGCAGTATTCCTTACATTAGAAGAATATAGTTCCATTATTCTATCCATTTGATGAGGCAGAACAGTCTAAGAAATAGACACCGTATAGACCTAGAGCTATTTTTATTAAAACAGCTGTAGTCACAGAACCTTGCAAGTCTGATTGTTCTTCCTCTAGTCCCTTTTCATATTAATATAAATTAGAAATGTGTCTGTATGTGTGTGTGTGTCTGAGACATTCATAATCTTCCTCCTTTGTTACACTCAAGCAATATTTTCCTTTTTATTGCTCTTCCCTTTCCATCAAAGCCATCGTCTTTACCCTCTATGGTTCACACCCACATTTTGAAACATAAGGTAGCCTAGTTCATTTGAATACCAAGGAAGAGATGGAAGCATGGACAATAATATCAAATGTACAAATATCAATAATATCAAATGTACAAATATCAATAATATCAAATGTACAAATATCAAGTACATGTTAGAAAGACTATGCAATAAAATTAATATTTCAGAGGAAAACTCTTAGCACAAATTCCCTAAGATAACACAAATAGAAAAGTAGAAATAGAAAAACAAAAGAGTTTGTTTGTTATTGTGGGTTACAGATAGTCATTTTATTCAAAAATCAATGTGGATTGATATGATAAATATATTTTAAAGAAATAAATTATTTAGAGAAAATTTTTCAAAGGACTATCATGAAGATGACAATCATTCCATTTTGTATTTAAAGTCTAACTTAAGCAAATAATATTAATTGTAACAGTTTATGTAAAATGAATTTGTAATTCAAAGTTGCCCAACATAAAGTAGCTTATTACTTAGTGGGAGACTAGCACTGCAGTTCTATTTCTGTTGAAATGAAAATATCTCTGCTATTTTCCAGAAGTTGTGACTATTGTTGCCCTGTTAGTAAACCTCTTTAAGGAGAGAATGCATGTAAATAATAACTACCACCAGAAATCATTAACTCTTCCACTTCAATCTGAGCCCAGATAAAAAATGCATTTAAAGCAGAGGCTGCTCTTTCTAAAAGTCATGTTCTGAGTGTCTACCAGGATAAAATGTTTTCAACTCTAATGGATTCTCCAATCCTTTGCTTAACATATAACGAGATTGGGTTAGGGTGAAATTCATCCCACTTTTTTCAAACAGTAAAAAGAAAATACCTTAATTTAATCATTTTTTTTTTTTTTTGCTTTTACATCAGCATTTGGTGGACTCATCAGATGTCCAGCATCACCAGAACGTAAAGGGAACATATGCCAGCAGTAATTTACATTCATTATATTAGAAGACATAGGTTTTTATGTTTTTTAATGGATTAGATGCCCGAAAAGCGTCTGAGAGTGAAAAGTTATTTTCAAACTGAGCTGGATCATACTTATTCCATGAGTAGCTGAGCTGATTGACTGAGATATATTGTCTACATTATAATAACCAGTGGTGGCTGCAACTGTTTAACAACTGGTTCTGTGAGCACCAATTTGAATCTCTCTAGCACACCTTCTAGCCTTGCCCGGTGAGTAGAACAGCTGAGGCGCAATAAACCATTCTCCTGCATGAATCAGCTGAGCTGCAAAAGAGGGAAATGTAGGACAGGATAGGGCGGGGACAGGTTGGGGGGGGGGGCAATTGATTGTCATTAATACCAATACGCTAGAATCGGTGCGAACCAGCAGCAGCCCAACACAGAGGATAAGGGTTCCTTCTTCCTGAACCACTTTGATTAAAGCATTTTTTGTGAAGCTTCTCTGGTATGTGAAGAATTTCTGCATGATTCAAGCACCTGTTTGTCCATATTAAAACATATAAATAGCCTCCACTGACAGAGGATGTTTTCTGCTTTATATACCCTCCATGTTTAGAAAATGATGGGCACAACACAAAGGGGAGCATTGTCAGGAAACATTTTCATATTCCTCATCCTCATATGTGAATTCTGCCTTCATGTGACATTCCTGAATGGGAGGTGCATATTCTAATTTTCGATGAAGTGTTTTGGATCCTGGAAAATAGGATAGTTATAGAAGTTACTTGTCTAAATATCCGTGTTCACATAACTGTTTTTTTTTTTTTTTCATGAGGGAACTGTAAAAATGTTGAAGGCAAGGTTTTAATGAGCTACAGGACGTTCTTGAGTTAGTTTATTGCACAGTTCATAGTTATGTTGTGTGGCTGTCTATAAAATCAAATGCATTATCTCTAGCCTGGCATGTATGCTTGTAAGAAATATCTAAATTTTATATTTTGCTTCAACATTGTTATAATAGATGTTGGAGAATCACCATTTAGGGAATCACACTCAATATCCTTAATGATTAATGTATCCCAAAAGAACCCATTTCATTCCAGGATAATGAGTACTACCAACAAAGATTGATGTTTTCTCTTCCAATATAACAAACTTTTCCCACCCACTCACAACCCATAGTTACTGTGAAAATAATATTATCACTTGAAAAATACAGAATATTTTTTATCAATTTATGCACACTACCCAGGAATTTGGACCTAACTAGCATCACAAAATGAGACTGATAACAGAAACAAAGTCTAAGCCCAGTACTTTTCAATATCTACATGACACCCAGCTGGCAGGAACAGCCAATATTTCAGAAGACTAACTTAAGATACAGAAGGACCTTGCCAGATTTGAACACTGGTCCCTATCCAGCAAAATGAAATTCAATGGTGAGGAAAAAAAATAAGGTTCTACATATAGGTACGAAAAACCAAATGCACAGGTACAGAATAGGTAGTACCTGGCTCAATAGTAGTAACTGTGAGAGGGATCTTGGAGTCCTAGTAGACAATCACTTAGATATGAGCCAGCAGTATGCTGCAGCTGCCCCCCAAAAAGTCAAATCCTAGTCTGTATTCACAAAGGGATAGAGTCAAGGTCATGTGAAAGTATTAATACCACTTTATAATGCCTTGGAATACAGCATCCAGCTTTCGTCACCACAGTGAAAACAAGATGTTGTGACTCTAGAAAGAAGGCAGAGAAGAGCAACAAAAATGATTAGGGGACTGGAGGTTAAACCATATGAAGAATGGTTGCAGGGATGAGTTTTAATGAAAAGAAGGACTAGGAGTGACATGATAGGTGCAATATCTAAGGGGCAGGACAAGAAGCAATGGATGGAAACTAATCAGGGAGAGAAGCAACCTGACAGCGAGAACAATTAATCAGTGGAACCACTTGCCTTCAGAAGTTATTGGTGCTCCAACACTGGAGGTTTTTAGAAGAGATTAGAATAGTCATTTGTTTCAAATGGTATATATACAAACATACAGCACATCCTAATTGCTCCTGTGCCCTTCTGCAAGGATCCTGGAAGGATCCTAGGACCTCTGAAGGTTCCCAGGTTGTATCCCTGCTGGCCCTTTTCTCACTTTGCAATGGGATGGAACAAAGACTTAATTTCTTTTTGATGAGCATAACCGCATGCTCCTTTATTTATGTTTTCCATTGTTTATCATGGACACACTAATAATACTGCTTCTTCACAGCACTGCTTTGGACATGCATATTAAAAAAAATGAGGTTGACTTTGTTAAATGGAAAATGTTTGCCAGTTTTGCTGAGTTCTTCTCTTTTCAACGTAATAGGTAATGATGGATGAGCCTTTTTTCAGCCAGTTGTCATGCTTTATGTACTATATTTTCACAGGTAAAAAGGCCAATGTTTGAAACACTGGATGCAAATTTCCAATAGCCTAAAATAAAATGCATATAAAATATTACTTCAGTCATGCCAACCATAGGGAATAAGTGCAATCAATGATATTTTGCTGTGCTTAGCAACCTGCTGTGTTGTACAAATAGAAGCAATTTCCATAGACAAGAATTCTAGCATTTCCTGTTGGGTATAAATTTGCTTGATCTTCTGGATTTTTTAAAAATATCTTCTTTGCCTTAGCATAGATGCTGGTTCATTGCCTAACTGCATTTGTGGAATCATGAACATTGTTTGAAATATTTTATATTTTTATCTGTTAAGCAAAATGGATAATTAAGAAGGACAGGTCAGAGAAAAGCAACCTTACCTTACCTTACATCAGGTCATTGTTTGATTTACAGCCAACCTTGATTGGCAGCATTTTTTAGGGGTTTAGGCAGTCCAAGGTTTTTTGAGAAAACATTAATAATATAATATAATATAATATAATATAGTATAGTATAGTATAGTATAGTATAGTATAGTATAGTATAGTATAGTATAGTATAATATAATATAATATAATATAATATAATATAATATAATATAATATAATATAATATAATATAATATAATACAATACAATACAATACAATACAATACAACACAACACAACACAACACAACACAACACAACACA
Organism: Bungarus multicinctus; assembly: GCA_023653725.1. Lineage (NCBI taxonomy): Eukaryota > Metazoa > Chordata > Lepidosauria > Squamata > Elapidae > Bungarus > Bungarus multicinctus. The sequence continues at coordinate 40,615,144 of CM042851.1, read as the reverse complement.
ACACAACACAATTAATATATGTGTGTGTGTGTCTATGTATGTAAAGGTGGAAAGAGGAAAGAAAGGAAAGGAGAAAGGGAAAGGGGAGAATGGAATGAAGAAGGGGAGAAAGAAAAGGAAGAGGAAAAGGGGAAGGGGTAAGAGGAAAAGGAAAAGAGGGAAGGGAAAGAAAGGGAAGCGAAGGAAATGAGAAAGGAAAGTTATAATAATGTTTCTATAAGATAGAGTTCATTACCAAGATACCTCATTCTTGATTTCCAGAAGAGAAATTGATAGATGATAGAGAGTGGGAGAGAGACAAGAGACAGAGGAGGGGGGAGGAAGAAAGGGAGAGAGAGAGAAAGAGGGAGGTACAAGCCAATCAATCAAACATTGCCATAGTAGATCAGGAACAGAAGAAAGTGGTGATGATAGATATAGCAATGCCATGTCACAGCAACATCAGGAAGGGGTATGAGGAAACATATGATATACATAAAGTATATTGTGCAATGGCATCTTTTAAATAATTGCTAAATTAGTATACATCCTGCTCAAATAGCAGAAGAATGCACTATAAATAAAGATTTCCCCCCAATATCAGAAGGAGATCCAAAGACATCAAGAAGAGCTTTTGACATGTGTAGTGGAAAGGGGTAGATTGCCCAGATCAACGGGCAGAGAACAAACTGACTTTAATGCTTTGTCCATCACTGTGGACCCTTGAATATATAATTAATTACAGAAAGTGATGATGCAGCTACATGCTATACATTCAGGATAATGAATATTTTAGCCCTTAGCGTGTCTGAATACATTTCCATATATTTCAAAATATAATCTCCAAAGGACAAAGCAATCATAACCTAGATCTGCCTATTATTCTTTCTATGTGACATTGGAGGCTTCCCCCCCTTCATTTTCAAGGCCTTTGAGTGAAGCTGCCTGAAGAAGATAAATTGGTTCCATCCCATACTTGCCAAGTTATCAACTTTTCCAAAACAGAATTGTCTTTAACTACAAAGCACTTAGCACGCCAGAGAATGTCTAAGGAAAGATGCGTCATATAGTCTTCTGTGAAACTCAGCAGCTGTTTATGAACCCAAGTTATTTTTGAAAGACAATGGTTAAATCAAGAAACAATTCAGAGTAATGGAAGCACAATTCACAATTCAGAGTATCAATCCGGTATCACGGAATGTTTCCAAATATGTCTAAGGATTGATCAGCCAAAACTTTAGATTTTCACTAAGAAATAGAAGAGGGCTTATGGGAGAAAAAACAAGCTATTACTATTATTATTACTACTACTACTACTACTACTACTACTACTACCACTACCACCACCACCACTACCACCACTACCATTATCATTATCATTATTATTATTTAAAAACTCTCTCCCTCCCTCTTTTTCCTTTCTTTAGCAAAATTGAGAAATCTGGAATGCATGTCTACCTAAATTGTAAAAGCTTTTGGGATTGTCTGAAATAGATTGACCATATGCTTTGTTATGTGTTCAATGGTGAACATATACAGTATACCAGGAAGCATAATTTTGCATTGGAGAGAAGCGTATCAGACATTGTGCAGCATATTGGACTAGGCCAGAAATCAATTTTGAGAGACATTTTTGAAAATGTAAGGGCAGAAATGAATGCCCTAAACATTTGCAAAACATTTTTGCTTTTTCAAAGCTTTCTAAAACAAAGAATCATGAGCCATTACAATGATGCTATTGAACACCACATAAACCCAGCCCAGAATGGGACAACTCACTATAGCCAATTCTCCACTGTCAATTCTCCATGGCCAACTTATCATGGCCATCTTGCCATGGGACAACTTGTTGCGGGACAATTTGACAATTCGTTTTAATTATCATTCACATTTCATTTCATTCCTCCTTTTGCATCCTTTCTTTAATGATTCTACTACACCATTTCTTCGATAGTAGTACAACTCTTGTCCTGCAGCGAGTTGTTCCCACAGTGAGTTGGTCATGGTGAATTGGCCACAGTGAGTTGGCCGTGGTGAGTTGGCAATAGTGAGTTGACTGTGGCAAGTTGGCCATGGCAAGTTGGATGTGGTCAATTGGCCATGGCAAATTGTCATACTTTCTCACCTTTCATATCCAATGAGTATTACATGATTCCTTAACACAACCTCATCTTTCATTTGAGTTTGCGCATGGACATGCTAATGAACTCTCAATAGCCATGATGTGCCCAGGTATTATCATTTGGTAGTTTTTTCAACAAGTATTATCTGAACCAGACATAAAACTGGACATGAGACATGAACTGGACAAAGAGCTTTGATTCTGAATCCTCACTTGAACCAAAACATAGAAAAGAGTCAACCATGGTTTGTGGGTCTTAAAAAGCAATGCCAACTTTGTGGGGCCTCCTTCAGCTGGAGTACTTAGATCTGCAATTGCAATTTCAAGAGTGTCAATATCAGCTAAAAGCTAAAATGGGTTTAAACTTTAGTCAAAGCAGTGGAGTAAAATCCTCGGGTGTTGTTTTGCCGTGCTAAAAATGTCAGCATGAGGTTTGTGGCTTTGAAAGCAACAACCACGTGACATAAATGCTGAAAGGGCCTTATTAAGCAATGCCTAGCAAGGCCTTTGGTGAAAGTGATTGATGTTCCTTTTCTTCCTTTTCCTTGTTCCCATGGAGATTTTTTTTTTTTGTTTGCCATCTTTGTTTCTGTGCATTTCTTATGTTGTTACTTATTTTTAATTTTTTTTAACTATTTATAAACCACCCACCATCTCTGGACTGGGCAGCATATAAATTTAGTAAATATTTATTATTGTTAAATAATATTATTGAATTAATCTAACATATTCACAGGAAATATCCACGGATAAGGAATAGATAGCAAGATGGGAGCAGCATTCAATAGAGGAGTATAAGCAGAGTTCAGTATTTTACATGTTTTAGTATATGGTTGTTCCTCTTCCTGATATGACGTTCTTCAGATTATTCTGACTAGTGTGTAACACCTTTTCTGGTAAGCCTGTACTAAATTATGTCCTGTGTTGGTCGTATTTTATAGTTTTACAAAATATAAGGGTTGTAAATAACATAACATCCTATTAATAGCTTGGATGAAACCCAAACATTTGAATAATTGCCAAGGACATTTTACCAAATATATTGCCATTAACATACATCTATTTATCCTGTCTTCTCCAGGTATTGGGTTTGAGAGTATATGTTGCTTTATAGTTATTGCCTTGTAGCTATCAAAAGTTTATGTGAGGTAGTACCAGGCTATCTATCCCATTTTCTGCCAGGTGTCCAGCCTTGAAAAAGAACTTCTAAAGAAAAGAGATAACCCCCTTGAGCTAAACAGTGTGAGTAAATGACTAATTAAGGGAGGAGAGTTATAGAGGCCTGTGGGAAAGCTAACAGTTTTAACAAGCCATACTATGCAGAAGGCATCAGAAGATAAGTCATTTTATACTAGGAAAAATGGGGCATGCCATTTCCATCCCTCATTATTAAAATCATTCTTCTGCAATGATGGGGAAGTTACATAGAAAATGCACACAAGTCACTTGGGAAGGAAATAATTGTCCAACTTCATTCATACTACCTCAGTCAGATGGGTTCTTTTTGTAAAGCACTTTAAAAAGCAACAGACTGCACTTTATAGTCAGTTAGTAAGCTGACAAAGGTTAGATTTTGAATGCAGAAATATAAATGTCTAAGGTCTTCAGATGCAAATCTTTTAATATGAGCCTTTTTAAAGTTATTTTTCCCCGTAGAGAATCATAGCAAGCAAGCAATTCCAACTTTGTAATTTATAATTATTTAGATCCCTGGGAAAATAAAAGTGGCATGTTTGCAACTCCAAATTGTTGTAGGGTTGTGATCTTAGATTATTCATCAACCTTTATTTTTTGTTGCAAAGACAAGAAATGTATCTAGTGATTTCATCTTCTTTCTGTCTCTATATTTTTGTCATGCATCACTTCCATAATTTAAGTTTAATAAATTAAGGGCAAGATGCCCAGCGCAGGCTGAACTGTTTAACAGAATTTTTCTAGGCCCAAAGCAGACATCTGTAACAAATCCAACAGCACATTTATTGTCTTCTTCTACTTTTCAACTGATTGGCTATAGTTTCTCTTTCTTAGGACCAAGGTATTTGGAAGCAAAACTTAAAAATATGGATGGAAACAAAAGTATCATAAAATGTGGGTACCATATCTTACTTCTAGATAAGCAAGGAGAGAAGTAGGACCAGGGATGGGATTCAAATTTTTTAACAACCAGTTCAGTGAGTGTGGCTTAGTTGGTAGGCATGGCTTGGTGATCATGTGATTGGCTGGGTGTAGTCAACTCAACATCACTCACATCAAGGCATGTATCTCCTTGCCTGGCCTCTAGTGAATAGGTGCGAACCTGTAGAATCCCACCCCTGAGTAGGACTGATTAATAACAATAACATTTAGACTTATATACCACTTCAAAGTGCTTTGCAGCCCTCTCTAAGCAGTTTACAGACTCAACCTATTGCCCTCAACAATCTGGGTCCTCATTTTACTGACCTAGGAAGGATGGAAAGCTGAGTCAGACTTGAGACGGTGTGACCCGAACTGCCAAACTGCTGGCAGCCAGTGATCAGCAGAAGTAGCGTGCAGTACTGCATTCTAACCACTGTACCACCGTGGCTTTTTAATACTAAAAACATATGTACTACTTCTTTCAATTTCCACAAAAATCAATCATTTCTGCATATAGATGAATTCAAAGGAATGATAATTCTTCTCCTTCAAATATTCCACCCCCCCAAATTCATATCTTCATATTCTATTGTTAGCAACAGTGGTCATTATGTTCTATGAGGCTCTAGGAAGCTTTTAAGAATACCACTACCTCCATCAACAACAACAACAAAGTCTCAAGAAACTTACTCTAGCATAGATTATCTGATTCTAGCTCACTGGTATGTAAACAGGGAATCTGTTCATCCTATTAAAAACGTTCTAGGATATTAAATAGCAAAACATATTGGTATTCTTTAATCAAACTTACAAGCAAGGACAATTGAGCTATTTTGAATTTAAATCTTAAATAAATCCACCTAATGATTCATTATTGGTCTTTTGCTAGGATAATTCGAAGTTAGCCCTAGGTAGACCTTCACATTTTCACATGTGAATCTCCCTTGCCTCCACTGGAACTGAAGCTTAATGGGCATTTAAAATTGTGCATTGACCAATTGCCAGGTCAACTCCATGTAAGAATTTTCTCAACAATTCAAATGTGTAATTGCACCTCGTCCTCGAAGAAAGCAAATAATGGGAGAAATGATAGTGATACGTAAAATTATTCCTGATAGGGAGAAAGTACCATAAAGAAAGTAGCCTTCCATTGAAGTTATTAAAATTATAATGGGGAATGCATTCTTAGGCAGCCCACAATTGAACTAGAGCAGTTGTTATCACACACATCAATAATAACTATCAACTTGGAAGGTTTTAAAGAGATAATACATACGTTTGTGGAGATTAAGCTACTAATATCCATTATGCATGAAAACAATTTAGCTGAAGTCAGGAATATACAACACAGGTAATTTGGTACTACCTCAATAATTCCCAACATTGATTGTGCTGTCATGGGATGTAAGTCCAGAAGCCACATGTTGCTTATTTCTTATGTATTTTTTCCAGCATACTTTTCAGTACCAGTTGTTAGGCAATACAACCAAGAAATTGTATTGCATTTATTTCCTGCATATTTTACACTTTTAAGTCATTTTCGTTTTTATTAATTAAACAATCTGCCCAAGAATTGAGTTGCAGGAATTGGGTATAGCTAGTTTAGAGAAAAGAAAGACTAGGGGTAATATGATATCAATGTTCCATTATTTGAGAGGCTACCACAAAGAAGAGGGTCAACTTGTTTTCCAAAGCACCAGAAAGCAAGGCAAGAAACAATGAATGGAAACTAATCAAGGAGACAAGAAACCTAGAACTAAAAAGAAATTTCATGCAAAACAATTAACCAGTGGAACTGTATGCTTCCCGAAGTTGTGGGTGTCATTGGACACTTCATTGTTGAAGAGTGGACAAACACTTGTCTGCAATGATATAGGATCTGTTTGAGCAGGGGGGGTTGGACTAGAAGACCTCCGAAGTTTCCTTTCCAACTCTGTTATTCTGTTGCTCTGTTTCAGTGATACAGATTTTTCTCCACAAAAATATCTTTTTGTGTACAATTTTCCTTAAATAAAGGTACATGAACACACACACACACACACATCTGCCACTTACATCATAATGTTTGGAAAATAATGGATTTGGAGATGCAGCCATGCTGGCTAATTGTTTAATTTTGAACAGAATTAAGGTTAAGCAAAGCTGCCTCGTTATCTTTAATTCTGGATTATAACTGCTGCCTATTTAGCTTCTCATCTGTGGCTATGTAAAAAAAAAAGCACTTTCTCAAAATTCCTTTGAAGTCCCCATCTGTAGATGGCAGTAACAGCTAGCTATTAGCTATGATGCTGGCTTGTGCAAAACTAGTGCACATTAATCATACATACAGAAAATTTCACAAAGTACAACCTGAAAAAGACCTTGCTTTGCCACAATCAATCTTTATTCATTGCTAGATTAAAGTGGTTAAGTATACTTGATTGCTTTAGATAGAAGATAAAGTTTATAAGCAACTACATGTTTGTTACCCTTCCAGATTTGAGTGTGATCTGTAGGTCTGTCTATAAAAAAATATCTATCTGTCTCTCTATGTCTGCACACAATACACATGCACACAATCTTTTCACCCTTAGTTATGTTTGGACCACACACAGTGTATTCATTTTAATTGCCATATGCTGACATTTTATCTTTAGTCCATGGCAAAGTACCAACTATATACCAACTGTGAAAGAAAGGAAAACAGCTCATCTGATATGATTAAAAGAGCATTTCCTTGTATATCCTGAAACTTTATCTACATTGAAGCATGGGGATATGTTCTAAACTAAGAGTTTAATGCCAATTATTTTTCTCTTCCCATTTTAGAATGAATTATTATTAATATGTATTAACATTCATTAAGGATTTGACAGAGTCAACTTCTCTGTGCCAGAATTTAATCCCAGAATAACAGAACCCAGGAGAAGGACAAGATGTACAGTACTTACTTTGGCAAAAAATTGCACATTATGTTTTATATATTTTTTTTCCTTGTTTGAACAGGGAAGAAATTCTATTACCTCGTTTCAAATCAGCAGATATTCAGATCCAATTGTTCTACCTTCCTTCCTTGTGTTTGAAGGTCTGGCATTATGATTACTTGGAAAATCAGATTCTGTTTATACATCTTCCTATTCTTACTCCCCCCACATTATGCTTAACCAGTCTAAGCCACCACTAGGGTCAACCATACAATATATTAAGCTACACACCATAGTTCACAAATCAGAAAACATTGCTTTTGCACTTAAGACGGAGTTCCCCAACTTTTCCGGCTTTACAGACTGGCTGGAGATGGTTTCATGCGAGAGTGGGCAAGCGCCTGCACAACTCCATTTGTCGGAGTGGCAGGCACACGTGCCTTCTGCTCGTTCAAATGGAGCACATATGTCTGCCAACTGCTTGTGCAAGTAGAGATGTTCACATACTCGCCCACCACTTCTGTGGCCCCATTCTGAATGGCTCAATAGTGGGCCGCAGCACGTGGGTTGGGACTAGTGGTCTGAGTATTGTAGCACTTGTAACATTGTAATTATTATATATTATAATATATAATATTAATTATATATTGTATAATTAATTATATCAGCCATCTATCTATCTATCTATCTATCTATCTATCTATCTATCTATCTATCTATCTATCTATCTATCTCCACATGAGCTATTCTGAACTCATCAGATGAAAAGTAGGGACTGATATTTTTAAAATGACCAAATGCCACCTGATCATTTTTAAAATGTTTGGTCCCTTCTAACTATGGGGTATGAGTATGCACTTAGCACACTTAAACAGTGCATTAAAGATCTGGAAATCCAACAAGGTTGAACTGCTCTTCCCAAGAATGTTTATTTGAGCAGTCAAAGTCCCCCTTTAAAGCAGCAAGATGTTTATAACCATCCCCAAAATCCAAAGGGCATTAACCCAAGCGCACTGCAACACACTTCCCACAGTGGTTTTGTAGGGGTGATACAAAAAACAACAACCAGAAAACAGATGAGCTGACGCTGCACCCATGGGGACAAGGGGCCACTGAAATTATAGCTCACATCCTTTGCATTTTCTATAACAGGGGTCTCCAATCTTGGCAACTTTAAGACTTGTGGATTTAAACTCCCAGAATTCCTCATCCAGCTTTGATCATATCATGTGATGTATTATAACGTATTGTGACATATTATTATGTTTTTTTGCCTTTGCAGAGCTGGGATGGGGACATGTCATATCTGACCCGCGGGCTGCCAATTTGACATATCTGTTCTATAAGGACTAATGTTACCAGATCAGTATGGAATAGTTTCCCTTGAATGTGGCCAAATTCTGGTGTATGTAAAATTAGGCAAACTTTTACTGTCCACTGTTTATCCACTACCAATTGCAATATAGTATGTATGTCTTTTATTTAATTTTTTTTACTCTTATTGTTGCTTTAATGAGTTATTTGATGGTCTGTGACCATAATAAAGATTGATTGATTGAAATGCCACTTGAACTGAAAGTATATGCTGGACATTTTTTTAGATATAAAGGCACATAAACCTTATGTTCTACTCTGTCTCTAATATTTCCTATTTGTTTTATATTGACTGAATATTTTTTACCCAGAAAAAATCCTGAAAATCTTCCTACTGGAAAACGAATATGACTAAAGGAAATTTTCTACAATTTTCTCTAAAATGTCATCAGGGGATAGCCAATGGATATAAAAATGCTTGCCAACCATTTGGTGATTGTTGACATTGAATATCTAAAAGCCAAAGGTTTTTGAGCAGCAATCCAGATCCGATTGTGGGTGATTTTATATAGAATAAACTCATATGATTCATAAAAAGGTATCTTTTGACCCAAAATTTGATTGCATCCCTATCCATTTCCCAACTTCATCCATATATTTCTGGAGAGAAAGAATGTAATATAACTCCCACTAATTTGATTATCAGAAGAAGGGATCCGTCTGTCTAAGATTTTTTGTTGAGATGGAAATATAATATTTGTTTTCCTTATCTTTCTTCCTTCCATTGGTGTTCTACAAAGCTAGTTGCAAAATATGATGTGGGATGATAATGATGTTATTCATTCAGTCATGCTTGTCTCTTGGTGATTCTATGGATCAGGTTTATTCACATCATCTGATCTTGCACTATTTCTTTGAGTTTTTCCATGCTGTGGCTGGTGTCAGCTTTAATAGTGTCCAGCCACTGTATTCATTGGTGGCCTGGTTCCCTTTTACCACTAACTTTTCCAAACATAATTGCTTTCTTCAGTGAATTGCTCCACATAATGAATAGATGTAAATCCAGGAAGAAACTATTTGAATCTATTGAAATTAAATTCCCTTGTTTTCCATAGAAGAAATTAGGGAAAACCTTATAAATACTGAATATGTTCTTTTTAGATCTTATTTTCTTCATAAAGTTTAGGAAATGAATCTGCCACATATTCTCTTTCTTTGGATTGCCCTGCTAAGGAAATGTGTGTGTGTTTCTATTCATTTTGTCCATTTATTTAGCCCCTCACCATAAATCTTAAATGGAGATTCCAGATTTTCCTTCTCCAAAGTATGGAGGAAGGAGCTAAAATCAAATTATTATGCCAGGGAATTTCCTTTGCAAATGTAAATGTCATTTGAGCTATAGGATAGCAAGATGCTTTAATGTATACTGAATTTAAAGAGAATTGAAGTCAGAATGGAACTAATGCTTCTGCTGAAGAAGAGTTAGATCAACTACCCTTTAAGAATGCCCTACTTAGGATATTTCTTTCATCTTTTATTCTTTCCATTCAGATTTTAATTATTTTATTCTTTTCATCATCTATCCGGGAAATGCAATTTATAAGAAAAAAAAAGGAACAAGATAATCTCATATACATTCAGCCAGGAAGAACTTTATACATAACCATCAGCACCTGGAAAGCAGCAGGCTACCCATACAGTTTGACAATAGAAAGATCATGTAAGCATAACAAAATGGACCCACAACTATTCATGCTATCACATTCTGTACACATTCTCTCACTGAGAAGAGGGGATTGAATTATTCTCCAAAGCATCAGAGGGTAGTACAAGATGTAATGGAATCTTGTTAAAGAGAGATGCAACCTAGAAGTAAGGAGAAATTTTCTGACAGTGAGAGCAATTAATCAATGGGATGGCTTACATCTCCAAGTTGTGGGTGCTCCAACACTGGAGGTTGAAATAAAATAGACAACATCAGAACTGGAATGGCATAAGCCTTTTTTCCTATGATTTTATGTTCTATGGACTAGCTGCAGTTTCCAAGTGGTCTTCAAGAGCACCCCCATCTAGCAACAGCACTTAGACTCATATACTGCCTCATAGTGATTTACAACCCTCTCTAAGTAGTTTATAGTGTCAACATATTTTCCCGAACAATCTGGGTCCTCATTTCACCAACTTCAGAAGGATGGAAAGCTGAGTCAACTTTGAGCCATTTAGAATCAAACTCCTAGAGTGAGCAGTGAGTTAACCTGCAGTACTGCATTCTAACCACTGCACCACCATGGCTCTTATATAGAGCATATATAAGTATATAGAGTAGTTTAGATTGAGAGTTTGTTGCAATAGTCCAAACAAGGAGTGGCTAAGCTATGACTATGAAAATGGCTTCTGAATCCGGGAAACATGAGATAAAAGACAATGCCTTTAGGGTAAGATGAAAATAATGTTAGAAAGCATTACTTAACTTAAAGAGTAATGGGAGCTTGGAACAACTTCCAGCAGTAACTGTATCATCAATAACATCATCAGGGTAATGTTGATTTAATAGCTGTCCAGCTGCTATAATGCTGTAATACTGTAATGATGATGCAATATTAGGAATGAGTCAGCAGGGTTATTTGATTGTTACCACTTTAAGAGTCTGTATTATAAGAGAGGCCCTGTTTGGGCGTATTTCTCTCTTCGTGTGTTCTTCCCTGCTTTAGCTGCTGATTGATCGTTTGACCTTTGCCTAGTATGTATATGTATTCTTTTGTAGAGATAAACCACTATTTATTATTATAAACCTCTATTTGATGTTATTGCTCCCGGGTTGTCTCACAGAGTCACACTGTGTACACTCTGACAATACTGTATCAGCAGTAACCAATCATCAGCAACTAAGTTTAAACAGGATCGAGAAAAACACATGTCTATCACCCACATATTTTTAAATTAATAAATAATAAAAAGTAATTATAAATAAATAAAACCATAACAAAACAAAAACCCTAAACTCAAAGGGCAGACTACACACACATATACACATACATAGGTGTGTGTGTGTGTGTGTTTGTGTAATGAGGATTTTACAGTATCCTTCCCCTGGAGTCTGGTGGAAATGGAGATTTTACAGTATATCCTTCTCTTGCCATGCTCACCAAGCCATGCCCACCAAGCCATACCACACCCACCAAGCCACACCATGTCCACCAAGCCATGCCCACAGATCCAATAGTAAAAAAATTGAATACCACCAATGGTTTCTTATCTGTTAAAGGTAAAGATAAAGGTTCCCCTCGCACATACATGCTCCTCATTTCTGGCTCTAGGGGGCGATGCTTATCACCGTTACAAAGCTGAAGAGCCAGTGCTGTCTGAAGGCGTCTCCATGGTCATGTGGCCAGTATGATTAAACACCGAAGGTGCACAGAATGCTGTTATCTTCCCACCAAAGGTGGTCCCTATTTTTCTACTTGCATTTTTTACATGCTTTTGAACTGCTAGGATGGCAGAATATGGGACAAGTAACGGGAGCTCACTCTGTTACGCAGCGCTAGGGATTTGAACCACCAAACTGCTGACCTTTCTGATCGACAAGCTCAGCATCTTAGCCACTGAGCCACCGCATCCTTCTTACCTTCTTATTTGTTAGCCAAGACCAAAACAAACTCATTGCAAAAAATGCAGAGATAAGATGTTCATAGCCTGACTTCTTCCAGCTGGTGATTGGGCTGTTTAATGGACATGAATTGCACACAGCAGGATTGCAAGTCTTGTATCCACCATACTAAAGGGATGTTTTAAATTTCATCTACTCCAAATGAATGACAATATTCTAGCCACTAAAAACAACAGGTGGAGGCTTTACTTTTCCCTAGTGAGGCTCACAACCTGCTGATTGAGCTGCAATTGTAATTAACCTTGATCTAAGCATAAATATCCATCTGACTGTTTTCTGTGTTCATGCACCATCAGTGGGCTGTTGGACTAAGACACTGCCTAGTTAAGCTTCATTTCCTTCTCCATCAAAAGATAAAAAAGAGGTAGCAGAAGCAACAGGATGTAGGTTTGTCAGCAAAAACAGTAAATGATGCATATAAAAGGCAAACAAATGTAGAAAATGGGTATTTTTACATACTTATTGCTTAGCCACCGCACTTCAGATTTTCTATTACATTTTTTTTTCAAGTCCCATTTTCTCCTAATCAAAACTGAAAATACTGTACAATAGGCTGCATTTAAAAAAATTAAATTAAATTAAAAAATACCTTGATGTTAATTTATTGCAAGCCAGAAACATTAGAGCAGTGTGTAATTTAATCTTCCTTTTAGTTTTCTGTATCAAGTGATTAAGTTGAGGATAACTCCATTCATTTTCTCAATTAATAACCGACAATTTTTGCTTCTATAGAATTGGTAAAACAATGAAGGCATACCATAGTTTCCAGAAAGGACAAAAATTCTGAAACAGAAAAGCTAAAAACACTCATTGCAAGTATCCAAAAATATTGTTGGAACTGTGAGAAGAATTTGACTTGGTTCTTATTTTTTTATATCTTCATAGGGCTCAGTGATAAGAGTTGTTAAGGTATTTTGCCATGAATTCGTCTAAGAACAAATTGGGAGGAACAGAATCTGCCTCCAGAGACAGACAGTTTCTAGTCTGATAGTTAAATCTGACTGACATCCTTGATCGTTTCCCTAAGACAAATTTTTAGAAAACTTGGTAAAAAGGAATCCCTGTAGATTTTACTCTGCTAATCATTGCTCATTATAACAGGTGGTGCTCATTTGTTTAGGGCCATTCAGCAAATGCTGTCTGAAGACATTTCCATGGTCATGTGGCCAGCATGACATAACAAAATGCCATTACTTTCCCACTGAAGTGGTACCTATTTATCTACTCACATTTGCATGTTATCAAATTGCTAGGTTGGCAGTATGGGAACTTAACCCATCATGTGGTACTCGGATCTCAAACCTGGGCTGCCAGCTTTCCAGCCAACAAGTCCAGTATCTTAACCACTGAGTCATCACACACACCCTTAGCAAATCTGGTGGACTTTTAAAAAAAAAAAGACATGAGAGGAGCAGAATATGCTTTCATTCTCCAACGTTTCTTTCTCTGCCATTTTTGTGGGTCTTACTCTTCATCCTTTATTATCACAGGAAGCCCTGTAGATAAAAATGTTTTTCTTTGCTCTGGTCTTGTTGCTTTTTCTAAAAGTGCCAGGTTCTTAAAAGTTAACAGAAATGAAAAAAAATAATTGTCATCTGTCTGCATTTAATAAATAAAATTCATGGCCATCCTTTCCCATTTGCCATCGAGCCTGGAAAATATTTCTTCATTTTTTTTTTATTTAAAGCACCAGATTGCAAAACTGCCCTGTCAAAATATATTATGCTGGATTGCACATCTCTAACGAAGTCAGCCAGAATGATTAATTTTCTTTTATTATTAGAGTTGAATTATGCCATCTGTACCATTCATGGTAAACCCATTTCCAGCCAAGATTACAAAGTGCTTGATTTACATTGAGCTTGTCTGCCTGTGGTATATGCCAGGAAGGAAATATAAATAATGTCTCCATTTTATGCGATTAGTATTAATCCAGATTGGTATGTATTGTCTATTCACAATAATACAGATATGGAAATTAGAAGCAAATCACTCTGCATATTAGAAACAGAGTATTTTCTTAGAATATGAGGAATGGCTATGTAATGGTATTTATTTCTCCAATAAAAGAGAGTATAGGTAGCTCAGTGTTGAACTGTGGAGTCTTCGTGCTCTCTGATCTTGGTTATTTTCATATAGATGTTTCATTCCCCTACTAGGTAACCCCTTCAGTGCTAGTGAGTATGGAGTTTTATCCCTGTTTATTATATATGCAATAGTTTGCCTTTGCCTTGTTGATTAGAAAGCAATTCCATACCCTAGCCAAGGAACTTCCTAGGAGAAAACCATGCCCTCCTGCCAACACTGGCAGGGCAAGCTATTGTATTTAAACAGGCAGCAAACCCCACACTCACTACAGTGATTAATGCTATCTAGTTGGATAATGAGACATCCACAAACAAACAACCAAGCTCAGAGAGCCCTACATTTATTTTTCATCCAACCAAAAGAAGAAAAGGAAACATGTCTCTGTATTTGTGTGGCATGAATTACAAGCATTATTGTCTTTTGAAGCCATGGAATTATAGTGAATTATTGCCTTTCCACCAGTATTTTAGACTGACCAAAATAGTTGGGATTTTGTTCTCCATGTTAGTGGAGATGGGGAGGGAATGGGATTTGCAGTAACCTTCCCCCAGGAGTGGGGTGGGAATGGAGATTTTACAGTATCCTTTCCCTGCCATGCCCACCAAACCACACCCACAGAACCGGTAGTAAAAAAAATTGAATTCTCACCGCTAAAACCAATCCCAGCTAATCTCTAGTCCTGAAATGTTACAAGAGAACATATGTGGGGAATGTATTTCATAACTTTGGACTGTGTGATATTCATGTCTACACCGGATTACTACAATTCTTGATGGTGACTTGAATGGGTGAGTGGGATTGAATTTCTCAGCTACACCTTCTTTTTAAGGACTCTGTGTGTCTCCAATTCAATACTTGTTGCAAAGTCAGATGATCCAAGTGCAGAGTAATAAATTTCTGAGGCTGTCCAGGCTGTTTGTTGTGGGCTTATGGGGTTTCTTTAATTAGGGATTAAGGAAGGCATTTTATACAATGCACAAGCTTTTTAACCGAGCTTTGTGTTTTTGCTCTAAAATGGAATTTAACAAGGTATCCATCAACCTTTTCCTTCTTCCTCCTTCATTTGCAACAAATTTTTTATGGGTGATCAGCTGCTTAAGTCAATGCCATAGAATATCTAAAGGATGTTCACAGCTGGGATCTGAAGGCACTAAGAATAAACTGGATGAGATCAATTGGATATACTTAGTGGGCCCCACATGAATAGAAAATAACCCTGGGACGCCAATCCTTTCCATCCCATCCGTTATAAAATGTAATAAGTTGAATTCAGGTTTCAGTGATCTAAAGGTTTAAAGCAGGCTGATGTTAAGACTGCTTAGCCAATTGCTCTCCAGTGAATTGAAAGGCTGGCAAAGCATTCTGTGAAATGATAAAAAAAAAAAAAAGCTGCTGGAATATTAACTCTGCTATCTTATGAACGCCTGCATCCTACTACATTTCTCGGAAGCCCTCCTATTGATTGGATGAAAAGCAATAATACAATATTTCTAGGATGAAAATTGCCCAGAGGAGAGTCCCCGTCACGAGCAGAATTTGCAGACATCCAGCAGCAAGCTGGAAATGATTTATTCAACTAACATCAGTTGATCTGATCTGTGGGATTTGGCATAATTAACATACCTACTTTGATTCAAAGGACAGCTGGGGTATCTTTATCTCTCACTCTTTTGAAGCACACAGCTTGCTGAGCATTACATATACATATATTATGAACCACTTACATCACTTCAAAAGTTGTAATTCTTTTTGACTATTTATTTTTCCAGAAAGGAGGTTTTTCTTCCATGTAAACTGGGGTTGAGAGAAATACTTTAAGTAGAAAGTTTGTGACAGGAAGGGGAAATTCGCCTCATAGCCCTCCCCCCCCCCACACACACACATACACACACACACACATCACTCCCAATTTTCTCTCTCAGGTTTATTTCAGCCCTGAACATCTATGATTTGAAAGGAATTAGGAGGAGGAAAAAAAAACAGCAGATAGACCAAAAGCATTGGTTCCAGAAAAAAAAGATTGCCTGGAGTAAGTGAGTCTCTCACAGATCTGCACAAAAATCCTGGGTCAGGGTAGCACTTGGAAATATACCTATAAATAAACCCTAACCCTGTCTCTGTGCTCTGAAAGGAAATGTCCTATTAGGTTCAACAATCTGCTAATTAAATCTTTTGAAAGGTGCCTAGCTTTTGCAAACAAACTGGCTGGATTGTGGGCATGGCATATTTAATATAGGCTGGGCACTGAAGAAAAGTTGATGGAAGAAGAAATAACAACAGTGACTGTCCTGGAGGGAAAAAAAAAGCAATGCTAAGTGCTATAAATATTTAAAATAGGGCTGCTAGAGGAGAAATGGGTGAAGAAAGAAGATCTAGAAGATTCCTTAAAAACTACTTAGATGCAATATTTAAACATTCAAACTCTTTCTCTTAATATAATTAGTATGCTATAATTTGAAAATGATGCTTTATCTTTAGCAGTGTTTAAATACATGCAAGCTGAATGCAAACCTAGATTGTAGAAGATAATTCCAAACCTTGAGTATTTCTCTCCACATACAATTGTTGCTACCCAGGAATTGAAATATACCAGATGTGTGTGTGTGTGTGTGAGAGAGAGAGAGAGAGAGAGAGAAAGAGAGAGAGAGAGGGAGGGATATTTGCATGTGAACACATTTGCATGTGAACACAAAGCCAGATTTAAATGACTTAACTTTGATTCTCAGTTGCATTGTTTGGTCCCAGTGCTGATGTGAAACAGATAGGGGTGCATCATAAATGGGAAATCGATATATTTTGGAAACAAGTATGACTCCCAATCATTGTTCCCCTACCCCCACCACAGCCAGGTTCATTGTTTGCTTGAATCAAAAGACTCACTATGCGAGTTGTGACAGATGGTGTTTGCCAAGTGGATGCAGTTGAGCCAACTGAGATACGCTCATATGTAACAATGGTTCATTAAATAAAGACAAAGCTCTCTGACTAAACAAACTAGAGGAATTGAAACAAAAAAAATTCTGAGCATCTAGTACAGTCCAAAAATAATAGAAAAGTTGCCTGTACTAAAGCATGTTATTTCTGATAACAAAATATGCTAATACTGTAATATCAAATATAAGCACCAGATCACTGCAAGAAACAAACCAACTAATGTATGGCATGGTTGTAATCTTAAGGGAGACAGAAAGTCAGAGCTCCATGCCCCCAAGCAGATACTTTATTTTTATTTATTTATTTGATTTGTCAATTGCTTACAAGATAATAGGTATAAGTATAAACATAGTTATGAATACATGAAATGGATACATATAAGAAGAATAAAAAAGAGAATCAATAGGACAGGGACGGTAGGCACATTGGTGTATTTATGCACACCTCCTACAGACCTCTTAGGAAAGGGGTGAGATCAATAGTAGACTGTCTAAGGTTAAAGTTTTTGGGGTTTGGGGAAGAAACTACAGAGTCAGGTAGAGTATTCCAGACATTGACCATTCTGTTGCTGAAACTGTATTTCCTGCAATCAAGTTTGGTGCTGTTAACCTTGAGTTTGTATCTATTGTGTGCTCTTGTATTGTTATGGTTGAAGCTGAAGTATTCATTGACAGGTAGGACATTGCAATGTATGATTTTATATACTATACTTAGATCGGACCAAAGACAGTGTCATTCTAGATTTTCTAGGTCTAGAATTTCAAGTCTGATGGCATAAGGCATTCTGCAACGAGTAGAGGAGTGGAGAACTCTTCTTGTGAAATATTTCTGGACTTTCTCAACTGTATTAATATCAGATATTGTATGTAATGTGGGTTCCAGACTGATGAGCTATATGTGAGTATTGGTCTAGCAAATGTTTTGTATACTCTAGTTAGTAGTGTGATATTACCAGAGGAAAAGCTACGTAGGATTAGGTTAACAACTCTTAATGCCTTTTTGGCTATGTAGTTACAGTGGGCTCTAGCACTTAGATCATTAGAGATGAGTACTCCAAGGTCCTTGACAGAGTTTGGATCATCAACAAGGTCTTGACTATTCAGCTTGTATTTTATTTTCTGAACTGGGGCAGCTTTTGGAAATGGAGATTTGGTAAACCATTACACCGTGAGCAAAGTCTGAACAAAGGCAGAATGATAGAATTAGCCCTCACTCAAGATCCAAACCAGGACAAAGCCATTAAGCCACACTAGGAATTGCCAAACACCCTTTCAGAACACAAGCCTCTTCATTGCATCATCACAGCAGCCCAAACTTCAACCAAACATGGGAGTTCAGACATCCTATAGAGCCAGCCATGACCCCTTCATAACCCCTACATGGCCCCATGGAAGTCTGACAACAGCCATGTTCTTGCAGAGGAACTGAAAGCTCAAGTGCAAAGCTGAAGAGAAGGTATAAATACCCCTCACTCTCAACTCCATGTGATCAGCTGCCCAGAATCACATGTGCTTGGTGGTTCTGCTTCATCAATAAATGGACTCTGCTTCCAATCAGCATCCAGCCTCCATTTTGTTTCCACACCCTTTCTCCTGGCTTAGAACTGAACCATGGATATTTCTCCCAACAGAAGAAACAGTGCAGTTTTGGGTGCAGCTATGGAACAACTCCCCTGAATCCCTTCCCCTCAAAATACAATAGGAATGCATCTTGGATAAAAGGAGTAGAAGAAGACAAAAAAGAAGCTGAAATTAAAAAAAAAAACTTGCAATGATAAAGAAATACTGGAGAAAAGAGCAAGGAAGATTAAGGGCCAGGTGAAGATACTGTTTGGTTGAAACATCTGACTGGTCCACTTAACTTGCTGATCTTATTTTCCTAAAATTATTATTAGCAAGCTGTTATTGTCATTAGGGCCACAGATTGTTTTAGGAAAATGATGCACTAGAACAGTGGTTTCAAACTCGCATCGTCACGGCAGCATCGTAAGTAGCAGTAAATGTGTTCCAGAAAAGAAAGCATGTTAAAAAATAAAGCAGGATTACTCTTATCCCATCCATTTTGGTCAATAGCTAAAAAGTTCATATTTGCAGTCCTCAAACAAACAGATATTAACCTTTGAAAGCTGTATACTTGGTGTATGAAAATTGTAGGTGAAATTTCTAGCAAAAATAGCTTTTCTTTAAAAGCTGCACTAATGTGATCTTTTTCTTCCTAAAAATGCATTTATCAATAGGCCGATATTAATCAGCCACATGTGAACAACACAAGAGTTCCTCTGATCAACTATCAACCAAAATCTACCCTTTGCCTCCACAGCAATAACTGCAAAAGAATCAGAATAAGCAGGGGTGCGATTTAACCAGTATAACAACCGGTTCGGTGAGCGCGTGTTTTGCATGCATACACGCCTAATGCGTATTCTGTGCACATGCTCCGGGTTTAATAAAGGTAATATGTACCTTCAATTGCGGCTGAAGAAAACAACTGAGGTGCGGCAAACTGCTCTGCTGCGCGAATCAGCTGTGATCTAACAAAGAGACATAAAGGGCAGCAAAGAACAGGAAAGAACAGGGGTGTGCGAGCAGGCCTACATGTTCATTGGAGCGAACTGGTTCAGAACTAGCTGATCTTTGGAACAAAGGGCTCACCCTAACTGGGAGAATCCTATCCCTGAGAATAAGTGTAAAATTCATATTGTCCTCTCCAGAGGTGGTATTCAATAGGTTCTGACCAGTCCTGGAGAACCGGTAGCGGAAATTTTGAGTAGTTCAGAGAACCAACAAATACCACTTCTGACTGGAGATTTTATAGTATCCTTCCCCTGCCACGCCCACCAAGCCACGCCCACAGAACTAGTAGTAAAAAAAATTGAATCCCACCACTGGTCCTCCCCCACTCCTCCCTCCCTTCCTCCCTCCCTCCCTCTCTCTCCCTCCCTCCCTCCCTCCCTCTCCCTCTCCCTCTCCCTCTCCCTCTCCCTCCCTCTCCACTTTTGAAATGGAAGGAGGGAGGGAGGTTTGAAAGAGAAGTCAAAGAGACCCTCTGTTCTTCGAAATTGTACATTCTAAAATGGTATAGTTGCCATGCTCCATCCAAACTGTTCATGGAGTAGCAACAAATGGGTCAGTTTAAAAGTTTAGGGCTTATATAACAGTGAATTTGAAGGATGGCAAGGATCTAACTGATTGTGCAATCTATCATCCGATTTCCTTGCTAAATGTCAATATAAAACTATTGACCATGACCCTGGGCACATAGATTACAAATGGTTTTATCTTTGTTCATCCATTTTTTAAAAAAAGGTCATCAAGCATCTGACAATATTAGATTTCTACCTGCATCTCGGATACATATTTTGAAAAATTGAAATCTGTGGAGATGGTTTTGTTGGGTTACTCAAAGGGCCCTTCATATGGTGCAGTAAAAACTTCTGGCCTTACCTAAATGTGAATGGTCATTTTTTTTAATGAATTGGAATGATAGGTGGCATTTTGTTATTTGGTTTATTGCAGATGAAATATCAGTCAAAATATCTTACAGAAGATGCAACCACTTATTTATTTAGCATCATTTGCTAATCATTTGTTTGATAAGATATTGTGTCAATACTTTGAAATTAATCTGTAAAGGGAGAAATCACATATATTCTCACTTGTTTTATTATTTACAAATCTGTATTAATTTGAGTTTCAAATATTGCTTGAGTTCTTCTAAAAATCTAAGAAGTTATTCCAATATTATTTTCCATTGATCACCATGAATGAGTCAAATGCATCTTAGATTTATCTCAGATCAAAATCAACATAAATAGATGTATATTTATTCAGAACAATTAATCCTCACATTATTTCAAATTGATTGGTTAGATATTAAGGTTTGGGTTTGTTTTTAATGGAAAAGACATTTCTAATAATTTTCTGTATTTGGCCGCATGACTTTTAATATGGATGAGGAGTGGATATTCTTAAGAAATAAGAAAATGTTGGGATCGGAAGGTCAATATCTAAGGTTTGCGTGTCGTGTCAAAGCTATTTTTGACAGCTTCAATGTCGCCTCCCCTTCTATTGAGGAAGCACTGTTCAATTTTAACATAGATTATGGCTTTGACTCCTCTTTCAAACCAGTAGTCTTCTCAAATAACGTGAACATTGCTGCCTTCAAAATAGTGACCCTTCAGATGAAGATGGGCTATTGAATCCTGTTCTGATGAGTATATTTTCTTGTGTTGTGTCATGCATTTGTGAAGCGATTGTTTTGTTTCCCCAATAATAAAATATAGAAGACTAAATTATAAAATTGATGGGAATTGCAGAAATGCCAAAGGGAAAAATTATAACCCTCCTCCTTTTTTTTTTTTTTTTGAAAGACTGTAAAGATTTTGAAAGATTTGTAAGAATTTCTTGTTGAAAGGAGAAAAGATTGAACTGATAATTTATGGGTTCGGGGATTAAAACAGATTAAGGAAGGCTACTATTCATAAAAAAGAAGGATGGAAGTCATAATTCTATATTTTCTTATTTTCCATTTGCCCTTCTTTTCTATGTTCTTTTTTCCCAATTTTTAATTACAATTATTTTTTAGAATTATTGAATATTAAAAATATATCTAAAAAATGAAAAAGCAAAAAAAACAAAAAGACAAAAATATGGCTCTCGCTTTCTCACTAGGCATATAGTTAATCATAGAACAACAGAGTTGGAAGGGACCTTGGAGGTCACCTAGTCCAACCTCCTGATTCTTTAGGGAACAAGAGTGATCAAGTAAAAAAAAATCACTTTCTGAGCATAATTATAGAGTTATTATTTGACCCCTTTGATAATCATGGCAGAGTTTTCCACTTTTAACAGTATGACAAAACACTTCCAAAAACCTGTCAGATAGTTACTAAGAAGCAACACAGATTTGAACTCTCTCTCATACATACCCACACACAGCAAATAGAGCTATTAATACTTTAGATCAATGTACTGCCCATGAAGTGTTTAAACCATTTATGTCTCATAAAAAAGACTTCAATTGTGAAATGGCCCTACAGTCAATTACAATATTTACCAATTTTATATTTTGATTCATACATTTATTCATTTATCAAATTTATAAAGCTGCCCATGTCACTAAAAGCACCCAAATCTCCTTAATTTTTTATCAGTGTTGGATTTGTGTGTATGTATTTGTGATTCAAAGTCTGTAATATTTTAAAATACATAACTAAAAGGTATTTTAGTCATATATATTAGTATATTATTTAATATGAATATATTTCTAAGGTATATGCCAAAACTTTGGTTTTATTATTACATGAAGAATGTAATATTACATGAAGAATTTATCATGCATTGGGGTAGCAAAACAAATTTGGAAAAGCAATGCAACTCTAATGTCTTAAATCACCAATGTAAGGTCATTTTCTCTTTACAAGCTGAGTTTCTATGGTTCACCATTGTTCTGTGTGATCAAGATTTAATGATTCATTTAAAAATTAAATCTCTGTCTGTTTTTAATCTCTGTCCCTCCCTCCTTCTCAGAAGTGTAGAGTGGAAGCATCCTTATGGAACAGTTGTAGCATATGTATAGGCAAAGAGACACAAAGATAAATGTGTATAACATATATGGTCATTATTTAAGAAAAACATCTACATCAACATGCGAAGAAAGAATTTTTTTTTCTTCATTCTAGTTTACTTTTCTCCTTGATTAGTTTCCATCCCTTGTTTCTGGCCTTCCGGTGCTTTGGAGAATAGCTTGACCCCCTCTTCTTTGTGACAGTCCCCCCTACTCCTTCTTTTCAGTAGATTAGACAAACCCAATTTCTGAACTGAATAAGAACTTCGTATTTCAAGTAAAGAGGGGGGAGAGAAATTTCACAGAAACCTTTACATGCCAAAGTTTGCTTTTTTTATCCCAATAAATCCCGCAAACCGTCCTCATGAGCCATGGTGGCGCAGTGGTTAGAATGCAGTACTACAGGCTACTTCAGCTGCCTGCCGGCTGCCGGCAATTTCGCAGTTCGAATCTCACCAGGCTCAAGATTGACTCAGCCTTCCATCCTACCATCCTCCCAAGGTGGGTAAAATGAGATTGTAGGTGGCAATATGCTGATGCTATAAACTGTGAAGCAGCATATAAGTCTAAGTGTGATTGCTATTACATGTGCAGGCCCTGACAAAATATCAGCAGCCTGACACAATCCTACCTTGCAAGTGACATGGGTGATGGGGAAGAGTAAAATTGCTTTCTTTTTCTGAAATCCTATAACTTATCGTAGATTTCTACTTGTATAGCTTGTATGGATCTATTTGTGTATTTTTCCTGATCCTTATTGATTTAAGCAATCATCTCCTTTTAACAACCCCATAATCCTTTGTGGGCAGGGATGGGATTCAATTTTTTTAACAACCGGTTTTGTGGGCATGGTTTAGGTGGTGGGCTTGGTGGTCATGTAACTAGGTGGGCATGCTTGGTGGTCAAGTTATTGGCTGGGCGTGGCCAACTCAATATCACTCACATCGAGACACTCATCTCTGTGCCTGGCCTCTCGTGACTGTGGGGATGCTGCAACAGTCGTAAAGTTTGAAAAATGGTTATAAGTCCCTTTTTTCAGTGCCGTTGTAACTTTGAACTGTCACTCCACACAAGCAAAGTACCAGAAAGGAGGGGGAAAAAACTCCAGAGACGTTCCTGAGACAGGAAGTCTAGTCCTGCCAAGAATGTAATAAGAGTTAACGGAGAGGCAGTTTCTGTAAGCAACACCAGAATGTTTCCTTCCTGCCTTCCTTACAGGATTAGGCCAGTAATTTCTTCTAACAACCAGTTATCTGAACTGCTTAGAATGTTAACAACCGGTTCTAGCGAATAGGTGAGAACTGGTAGAATCCCACCCCTGGGCAATCGAATGGAGCTAGCAGAGTGTTTTAATGGCTGGATGCCCTTCCTGTTGCCAATGCAGAGTTTTTTTCCCAGCAGATATATTCTCAATGTGCCCAGAGAGAGAAATATCTGCCTCTATCTAGGATCAAACTCACAGCCTCCTGATTGTGAGGCGAGAGGCCCACCTCTAGGCCACTGCATCACTCTTATTGATTCAAGCAATGCCACTGTTTAAATAAATTTGCCTGTCTGTCTGACCGCTTCTACCACGCAGACAAGCAAGTCACCAGAGTATAAACTGACAGCAAACAACTCTCCTTACTAAGCACTGGTGAGGTTACCTTGTTAGAGTAATGAAACATCTGCAAGGGAACAAGCAAGCTGAGAGAGCACCAAGGACCCTTAAAAAGAAAAGTTTCCTTTCAGAATTACATAATTTTTAGTCTTAACTCTTAGTCTAATCTTGCTTTGTATTTCTAAAAAAAAAAAAAAAACAGCAATAGCACTTAGACTTATATATAAGTCCGTAGTGCTTTACAATACTTTCTGAGTAATTTACAGTTCAACATATTGCACCCAACAATCTGGGTCCTCACTTTACCAATCTTGGAAAGATGGAAGGCTGAATCAACCTCGAGCCTATCAGGATCAAACTCTAGACCATGGGCAGAGTTAGATTGCAATACTGCATTCTAACTACTGCGCCACCAGGGTTCTTAATGTTGCAGCTCTTGGCATGTTTACACATTATTATTGGTTACGTGTTTTGGTAAATGTATTTCACAACCCTTCTTGGAAGTGAAAAATGAAGTACCAAATAAATGAGTTTTCAAACTATCAACCTAATCAATAGTGTATTTTGCAGTGTTATTAATACTTTATACTATCCTCTTTGGAATGCAGTTGCTATTTTTTATTGGCAGTTTAAGCAAATGATGTCTCAAGTGGGGAATGGATTATTAATGTATGTATGCCATGCCAGTCTATAATTTTTTGAGTTGCAATTGTTATTTTTCTTGATACACAAAGGAAGAGAGAGAGAAAAAATCATTGCCACTGTGGTTCTTTTTCAGCATGGTTTTGAGTTTCTGGTAATATGAGTAAAATACAGTTATGGCAATTGATATGTAACATTGATTAATTCTGATAGAGATCCTCTTCCAGGAAAGTATAGTCAATGATTTATAGTATTATCGAAAGACAATCAACTTATTAAGACATGTACAGTAACATTGTGAGATGTTTATGAACCCATCAGGTTTTTTAAATGTTTGCATTTGGGTAGACCTATTTTCTTTCCATTTAATTTGTGGCAGAGGGAAAAAAATAATATAACTTGGAATCATTCAGGGTTCCAGATTTTCCTAGCATTTTGAGTCTAGTTTAAAATGTACTTGAGATTGGTTCATGTTGTTGATTACTTTTAGATCTGTTTGGAGATAATAATAATGATAATAAATATTTATTTATATACCGCTCCTCTCCCGAAGGACTCGGAGCGGTGCACAGCCATACAATTAAAACAATAAATATGTGAAAAATTAAAACTAAATTAAACTAAAACCCTGGCTGTAAACAATTAAAACCCTTCCCTAAAACCCTAAAATTTAATAAAAGTAAAACATCCAAATCTAAAATCAGCCCAAGCCGGCCTGGTCAAAAGGCATGCCTGAAGGTCCCCAGGTCCGTGGCTGTACGTAACTCCGGGGGCAACCCATTCCAGAGGGCAGACGCCCCCACAGAGAAGGCCCTATTCCTCGGGGTCACCAGCCGGCACAGATCAGGATTGTACAAGCCAGATTATATGTACTGTATATATTTGCCAGCCTAGAGTTTGCTAAAAGTTGCCAGCCAATCAGTGCTCACTTTTTGGCATGTATTGGAACACTTTGTTTTAATCCCTAGATTAATGCATAAATTCACATCATTTCCCCCTCTTCATAAAAATATAAGCAGAATAAATTGCTAGCATTTCCCTATGGTTGTGTACTTTCCATAGTGGTAAACCTCACTGGCTTTAACTTTCAAAAGGCTAATTCTGCAAAAATCTCTATTTGGGATTCTTTATTAATACTGCCAGATCTCTTGGGAATGGGTTAAATCAAGGATCTTTTTCAAGAAACCCTCCCATCAATAGCTGCTACAAGCAAAAATTGAAGAAGATTTAATAACCGGTTCTCTGCCCTAATGATTTCTTCCAACAACCAGATCACTAAACTGCTCAGAAAGTTAATAACTGGTTCTCCTGAACTGGTGAGAACTGGTTGAATCCCACCACTGAGATGTTGCCATTTCTAAGTGACATTTGCTATCTTGAAATGACCTTTCTGCATCCACAGAAACTGTGTCACTGCCAAAGCGTTTATTGCAATTGTTCACGGATGTCTGAGCACAGGTGCTAAGATGGAAGACCAAGAAAAACAAATGGACCAACAGAGTGGTCAAAGAATATTGAGTTCTACGAAAAAGGATCAAGAAATAAAGTCATTGAGACAGGAACCAACAGTTGCTAAGCCAGAGAGAACTTCCACGCCCAGACAGATCAGATGCTTCCAAAGGCCATCATGACAATTGACTTGGTAAAAGGAAAAGCATAAATTTACACTGTGGAGTTGTATGATAAGATTGACATCTTTGTATATATAAGTTCATTTGTTGCTTAAGTGTAGAGATCACATCAATATCATATCAAGCCTTCCCTGAGAATCAATGGCTAAATAAGGCGAATTCTGAATAGGGAATTAAATTAATGGATTTCCTAACTAAGATTTCCTGCTGCGATTTAGTAGCTTGATATTTATCTCCTTTCAAATGTGTAAACAATACATTATTTTTAAGCAGATTTCTTTCATAAACAAAGTTACCAAGATGAAATAGGACAGCATGGAAAAGTAATTGTCTCTTTGAATTTAGAAACTGGTTAAACTGCCTTTCGTTGCAATACAGGTAGTGCGTGTCTTATTCAACTATTTGTTTAGTGACAATGGCACTAAAGAAAGTAACTTACAGTCAGTCCTGACACTTAAACTGTTGTAGCATCCTTACTATCATGTGATCAGAATTCAGGTGCTTGGCAACCGACATATATTTACAATGAATGCAGAGTCCAGAGTTATGTGATCACCATTTGTGACCTTCCCAGGTAGCTTCCAACAAGGAGCTTCAATGGAAGAATTCAGATTTGTTAAGGACTGCATGATTTACTTAACAACTCTAGTGATTTGCCTAACAACTCTGACAAAAAGGTTGTAAAATCTGGCGAGTTTCATTTAACAACCACCTTGCTTAGCAATGAAAATTCTGACCTATCTATCTATCTATCTATCTATCTATCTATCTATCTATCTATCTATCTATCTATCTATCTATCTATCTATCTATCATCTGTTTATCTATCTAGACAGAAGAAAAGAAAGTAATCAGAACTGGTTTATTTCTGCACAGATTGAATTTGAGGGATACTTGATGCTTTCTGAGCTTCCTTGTTTTCTTTCAGACATTTCATTACCCTAACTGGTTAGTATCAGTGTTAGTAAGGAGTGGTTGTTCTCAGGGGTGAGATCCGACCGATTGGGTGGTTTTACATTTTGCGCTGTTAGAATGGAACAAAAAGTCCCACTTAGAGGCAATCAATATCCATTGAACATATTATATTTTTGACAACTGGATGATTCAAAAGCTTATAAGCAAAGGATAAGAAGACCTCAGTATTTATTAGTTAGAAATTCAATTCCACTGAATGAGGAAGTTTTATTTAGTTACTAGTAATTTGATTGCTGTTATTATAGTTGGCTTATCCAGTTTTCATTTTCTATATCATGTATCAATCCTTTCTGCTCACTGCAAAAGAAGACTTCTTTATTAGTTAATGAACAGGGATTGTAGTAAGACAGCCTTACTATGATGTTCGTATTATTTGCCATTTTGTCTCCTCCAAGTCTGTCTTTCATTATGGCAATCTATCTTTCTGAAGCTGGGCTGATAAAAGGTTGAGGTCAACCTTTCTGTATTTGACACTGGTAATGCTATTTCTCAAAAGATGATGGTTTATGAAAGATGAATAATTACTAAAAGAAGAGATAATGATTTCAGGGAAATGTCACCATGAATCATGTGCTGAGCTGTAAACAGCTAAGATTCTATCACAATAATATGGAAATAATTAAGACCCAGTTGAAGCAATGGACATAACTCTGTCACTTCAACTTGAAATTGGTGATCTTTTTTATTTATTTGATTTGTCAAATGCTTACAATATAATAAAAATAAAAATAAATATAAGTATAAATATAAATACATGAAATAGGTACGAATAATTGGAGACAATAGGACAGTGACAGTAGGCACAATTGTGTGCTTATGAACGCCCGTTACAGACCTCTTATGAATGAGGTGAGGTCAATAGATGTTAGTTTGAAGGAAAAGGAGTGGGGGTTTGAGCATGTGACAACAGAGTCAGATAGTGAGTTCCAGACATTGACCACTCTGTTACTGAAATCATACTTCCTGCAATCGAGTTTGGAGTGGTTTAAATTCAGTTTATATCTGTTGTTGAAGCTGAAATATTTATTTACTGGTAGGACATTGTAATAGATAATTTTATGTACTATGCTTAAGTCCAATCTTAGCCGGCGTAGTTCAAGGTTGTCTAAGCCTAGAATCTCAAGTCTGGTGGTGTAGGGTATTCTGTTGCAAACAGAGGAATGTACTACTCTTCTGATAAAATACTTCAGGACTAGCTCAATTGTATTAATGTCTGATCTACAGTTCAGATTCTAGACAGTGGAGCTGTATTCAAGTATTGGTCTAGCAAAGGTTTTGTATGCCCTAGTTTGCAAATCTGTATTACTGGAGGAGAAGCTTTGTAAGATTAGATTTGCAACTCTTAAAGTTGATGTGATAACTGAAGACTTAATGATCAGATCAAAAAAGGCAGACCCACGCAAAGAAACCAATCATATAATTACCAAATAAAAGGCATCAAGAAGTACAATAGGATACTTTCCAAACAGAAATCAATGTTTGTGAAACTTCTTCCAAAACTACCTTCCTCAATGTAACATCTTTAAGTTGTGTTGGGATCATATTTCTCAGAACTATCTATGATCTTGTCCAAAACTCCTGTTAGCTGGTTGCTCTGGGAGTTAGTTTCACAACACATATCAAGTGGAAGAAACTGTCAATAGCAAAAACAAATGAAAATCTGATCATGGGTTCATAGAATGTCATTCTAATGTTACCTTAAGTCTTATGTGAATTTACACATACATATACATGTCCAGGGCTCTTTTAACTGTAAAATAGTTGTAAATCCAAAGATAATAAGAAAATGACATTGGATGGAAACAAATGTCATAAGAAAGTGAGGTTGGAAACCAATTGTCCTTGTAGACTCCATTGAAGTTGAGAACTTGATGGCTCTCCTTGTCTCTTGGTACTCAAAGACATATGCGGTAAATATTATCCTGAGGAGCATCTGTCCAGAGCACAAGTCTGGACGTCTGGATGTCCATTGGACCAAGCTTGCTCCCAGTCTGTTGGCTGTCACTATGTTGTCTCCATGTTGGAAATGTCTAGGTTACCATTTTTCTTCACCCAGAAACCTAATGAATGCATTCCAGAATTATTGGCAACTACCACCATTTCTTTAATATGGCTTTTTTTTTAGAGTAAAGTAAAGTTAAAACAGTTCTATTATGGATTTCTTTATTTACTTCTCAATAATCCAGTTGTTGTTTTCAGAGCTGCAATGTAACTTATTGTTTGTAGAATGAAGTTTTCAGATTCAATCCTTAACATCTCTAATCAAAAGGGTAATGGTCCTAAGGTTTCCATCTGAGACCTTGGTAAGAAGTAATATCAGTAGTCAATTTTGATCTTGATAAACTGAAGACATGAAGGTCTGACTTTGCATAAGGAAACTTAGTTATTAAATCAGAAGAAGCAATTGAATATGTTAGTAGTTTCAAGTTGAGCATGGCAATAGTTTAGTAGCTAGAAGTTATCATCTGTAAAGGAGCCATTTCCTTTCAGTCACATTTAAGGATTGAAAAAAAAAGGTCATATCCCCAGAGAAGAAAGAAAAGAAGACAAAATCCTTCTAAAGAAAGGCACATAATGAGTAGCAAGTGATTCAATTAAAGGTTAATTGTTCTCTCAAAAGTTACATAAAGCCTACAGCGAAATGCACATCTGAATTTCTTTTCAAAGAGTGTCAAACAACAAAGTGTTTTTCTGCATGAAATAAAAGAACAACTTTCACAAAAGAAAGCTCCTCACCTTGCTCCTTGGAGAATTCTAAAGATTCTGAAAACAATAATGTGAGTTTATTGTCAAGGTTATAAATGAAGGAAAGGTTATATATAAAAAGATTCAAATGATTATATACTGATTATATATTGACTTTCAGAGGGTTTAAAATTGATGGTTTGAAAATATTATTACTCTGTATTTTGGTGTAACCTAGAAACAGCTTGCATTTTCCAAACATCTATTTT
The DNA here is from genome assembly GCA_023653725.1 of Bungarus multicinctus. NCBI lineage: Eukaryota > Metazoa > Chordata > Lepidosauria > Squamata > Elapidae > Bungarus > Bungarus multicinctus. Next base: position 40,584,652 of record CM042851.1, on the reverse strand, counting down.
TTCTCCATTCCTTTTTTCCCCCTAGTCCAACTACAAAATTAAAGTGCCTCCGTTTTATCAGTCCCAAAGGAGACAAATGAAGGGAATCATCAAAATAATCCTCAAACGCATCAAATGCTGAGTTCTTAGGAATGACCTGATGACATGTTTTAATCCAAAATCTTAGCCCAAAAATAATCCATGCAGATTTCTTGCTTTCTTGCAAGACCGCAGGGATCATTTTGTGGTTTTGTCAAATGTGGGTTATTTTACAGGGTTGGTAGTGTTTGATTATATTTTTATCCTGTGGGTTTTTTCCCATATATAACTCAAAATGGCAAACTTACCAATACGCCTTCCTGTTTAATTGTTTCTATCCTGCCTATATTATTTTTACAAATAACTCAAGGTGACGAACATATCCAACACACCTCCCACCTCCTATTTTGCCTACAACAACAACCCTGTGAGATGAGTTGGGCTGAAAGAGAGGTGGGGACTGGCCCAGGTCACTCAGTAAGTTTTACATGCCTAAGGAGGAACTAGGATTCACAATCTCCTGGTTTCTAGGCCAACACTTTACCCAGGGGTATGAAACTGGTGGCCCATGGTCTGGATGTGTCACAGCATAGGCGATGTTCACCCCAGCTCCACAAAGGGGAAAAACATCATGAAACATCATGTGATGTGGTGAATTTGACACTCTTCCCTTAACTATATACATACAACCATACTGGCTCTATGCTGTTATAATTTATTTATTATTTTAATTAATTAATTATGTCATTCTTTGAGTAATAACAGAATGAAAGTAGTAATTGATAAAGAGGGGAACAGATGAATATTCTGGTTGTTGCCATTTCTTTTAAAAAGCAGATAACAGAGGGTTATATATTAACTGAGATCAATTAATCTGTGAGGACTTCTGCCTTTAAAACTAAAAGAAAAAAATACCTAACAGAATTGAAATGAAAAAAAGTGAAATGTGACAGCAATAATAGTACTAACCTTTCATCTGCAAGCTGCGTTTGTGACATAGATCAGAGTTCATTCATCAAATTTTTCCTCACAGCTGTTTGCATGAAAGATTAAGCAGAGAGTTAGAAAAATGTCATTGAATAGAAACTAATGTCATATCAACTTTTGATAGAATTCCTTATTTTCAGTAGGCATAGACAGACAATTTTCTCCAAAAATCAAACAACATAAAATATCACAAATGAAATCAATAGAGCCTCAGAAAATAGGACTCTCGGGTTTTCAAAATGTAGCTGGAAATTAGATATTGAACTGTGAACTAGTTAAATATGTTCACCTGCCCAGGATGAGGACAAATATTTTAGGGCTGTAGGTAAATTTCAATCTTCTGCACTTCTGGAGAAATCTCTAAATTTCCTCTAACCAAGTTTACTTGCTTATTGTGAATCTAGGGAATCAATCAATAAAAGACATTATGTTATATTGCTCTTTTTGCATGAAACTTCATAAAATCTATATATTTTCCTCAACTATGCCAATACCCTGGCAGAATAGATGATTCTATGTAAAGTTGTGTCTTTTGACTAAAAATATCATGTTTTTTATATATGACAGCTTAAAGTGAATGCTTTGAAAATGAGGTATCAGATTATACAAACTTGAACACATGTATATGTGCACACAAACACAAAGTCTTTATTTCTTATCAATGTTCATGGAGGATACAGAGAATGTGAGAGAGAGGGAGAGAGAGAGAGAGACTGTATTATCCATAACAGGGTAAATTAGCCAATTAAATAAAATAGCCTATTTAATTAAAAAGGTAAGTTTGCCAATTCAAAGAGAAATTAATGGTGTTGGTATATAAGCAGAACTAAAAAATCCAAATGAATTAAGATGGTTTCAGGAAGAAATATTTTGATTCAACTATGTTTGCACCAAAATTAATAGCAGTAATAGTAGTAGTAGTTATGTTTTATTTGTTCAATGCTCAGCAAAAGTAAAAAAAAAATCATGAAAGTAAAATCAAAATATTGTGATAAAATGCCAACGTGAGAAGGAGTTATAACCTACTATAATGGTATGTTAATTGACTGTGCAAGCATATATCTAAAATAGTACTGCTTATAAAATAAAAGTATGTATCACCTAAAGGAATCAAAAATCCCTTTCCTTTAATTTTAGAAACTTCAGTCCTCTGAATCTGTACTGTGACAGCAATACAATTAACATAGAAGAAATGACAATCTTCCACAACAGGTTTTCTGCCAGCTTAATGCCTTAAGATTCTTGAAGGCATTCAAGAAGGCATTTTGTGACATTTTTTTTCTGGGCTTGATTTGTATTTTTATTTTTTTGGAGGGTGAAGGGGTGGAAAGGCAAGGCAAGCTACTTTTCACATGTCAGCATTTTCCCCCACTTTAATTCTTCCACTTTGTGACAGCTTTATCTAAAAATATTGCTGTGACCTCTTTCGTTTTCCATCGTGGTGTTACCTGTTATATATAAGGGTAATGAGGTATTTGGATAGTTCCAGTCTCCACTGCTATGTGTTGAAGTCATAAATATTCTTAAGCGAGTTAGAGTAAGTTTCACACAATGCAAAAATAGAGGACAATTAAATGCCCAACTGATAAAGCCACTCCACATGTCTGATCAAATTTGCTTGTTCCTTTTGTCACACCACTGATTTCACATAGAATTCACAAGATTTTTCTAAAGTTACATAGTTAAGGTCTTCCAAAACATAAAGAGAGCTATTTTGTCATATTTTCTGTATTTTTTTCTTTTTGATCTTGGATAAGAGCTTATAACCCAACCTCTAACACAGCTTATACAGATCTAAATATAATCTAACAAAGCATCAGGTTCTCTATACGTTTATGCAACACACATAGAATACGATTAGTAAAACTAGGTTGAATGATTTCAAATAAGAGCTCTCATCTTAGTCTGTAGATCTTTCACATTTAGTGTGTAGAACTTCAAGGTCTTAAATGTGTAAAGGCAGAAAACCTTTTTTGCCAGCATGGTTATTGGTGCTCTCTGTTTTGAACTATGTACAATTTCTGATGTTTCTCCAGAAGCTTGAACTCCTAGCCCCATTTGTCCAAATGTCTATTATGGAAAATAGACAAGAGATTTCTTTTTATCCTCTTCCTTTCTCTGGTTTCTCATAATTTGAAATATGTCTCCTTTGGCCTATTTCTTACAAGAAAAATATTTATTTTTTCTTCCTGCTTTTCCCTTCCAAGATCTAACAAAATAAAATAAAAATAAATAGATTCCCTCCTCTGCCCTTCCCTCTCCTTTGTAAGGACATGCTATTAATTAACATGATAGGTATGTTAGTTATTTCTAGGATAAATAAAGAGAAAGAAATTGCTGAGGATGGCAAAATTGAAAGTTTGATACAGAATTTAGCATGTCTTCTGAAAATAGTTATCTTTATTTAGACTTGGAGCTAAGATTTAGAATAACTTTATTGTCACTTTAAATGTACACTTATCAGCATACATTAAAAGAGATATAGTAGGAAGGAAATATCATTTCTCCCTGTCTGAACTACTGTTATCAGATTTTAAACAACTGATCAGAGTTGTTAAACCAGGTTGTTATAATGTGCAATGCCTTTCAGGAAACCAGTGGCATTTTATTTATTTATTTTATTATTTATTTTATCAAACTTTTATACTGCTCCCTCTCCCAAAAAGGGACTCGGGGCGGTGTACAGCCTACTAAAAAACACATAATAAATATACTATAAATACAATTTAAAAATATATTAAACACATTGGTCCGGCTGTATCCCATCTAATTGAAAATTTAACAGTATAAAATCAGGGATTCAATTAAAAATTAAAAATATAAAATTAACCACTAAAACCCGATTAAATTTAAAACCAGAACCCAATTACTGGGCCAGGCCAGCCTGTCTAAAAAATACGGTTTTCACTGCGCGCCGGAAGGTCAGCATATCCGTCATGGCCCGTATCTCCAGGGGGAGATCATTCCATAGGGAGGGAGCTCCCACAGAGAAAGCCCGAACTCTTGGGGCCGTCAGCCGACAACGATCGGGCGGCGGCACCCCAAGCAGGGCAACCCTGTGGGAGAGTACTGGGCGGCGGGAGGTTGACGATGGCAGTAGGTGGTCCCGTAAGTACCCAGGTCCCGAGCCATGGAGCACTTTAAATACCATCAGTACCACCTTGAATCGAATCCAGAAGGCCACAGGAAGCCAGTGCAGCCTGCGGAGAAGCGATGTAACGTGGGAGCTCCGAGGGGCACTCACAATCACCCGCACGGCTGCATTCTGGACCAACTGCAACCTCCGGAGACTCTTCAAGGGGAGCCCCATGTAGAGAGCATTGCAATAGTCCAGGCGGGAGATAACGAGGGCGGAAGTGACTGTGCGAAGTGTGCCCAGATCCAGAAAGGGCCGCAACTGGTAAATCAGACAAATCTGATGAAAAGCCCCCCTGGCGACGGCTGCAATGTGTTCTTCTAAGGACAGCCGTACGTCCAGGAGGACACCCAGATTGCGCGCCCTTTCCACGGGGGTCAAAACCTCTCCCCCCACGGCCAGCGAAGGAACAAGCTGGCTGTATCTGGGCGCAGGAAACCACAGCCACTCGGTTTTGGTCGGGTTGAGACGAAGCCTGTTACGACCCATCCAACTCCGCACGGCCTCCAGGCACCGGGACATCACTTCGACAGCTTCGTTGGGGTGGCCCGGGGTGGAGATGTACAGCTGAGTATCATCAGCATACTGATGGAACTCCACCCCGAAGCCACGGATGATCTCACCCAGCGGCTTCACATAAATGTTAAACAGCAGGGGCGAGAGCACCGACCCCTGAGGCACCCCACACAGTAGGGGCCTCAGGGCCGATCTCTGCCCCCGTCAACACAAATTGCAAACGGTCGGAGAGGAAGGAGGCGAACCACCGCAGCACGGTGCCTCCCACCCCAACCCCTCCAACCGCCGCAATAAGATACTGTGGTCGACAGTATCAAAAGCTGCTGAGAGATCTAACAGGACCAGGACAGAGGAACAACCCCTGTCCCGAGCCCTCCAGAGATCATCCACCAACGCGACCAACGCCGTCTCCATGCTGTGCCCGGGCCTGAAATCCGATTGGAGGGGGTCGAGATAACTCGCTTCATCCAGGTACTGCGGGAGCTGACGTGCCACCACACTCTCAACAACCTTCGCAACAAAGCGAAGGTTGGAGACAGGACGATAATTAGATAACAATGCTGGGTCCAGGGATGGTTTCTTGAGGAGGGGCCGCACCACCGCCTCTTTCAAGGCGGCGGGTAACAGCCCCTCTCTCAAGGAAGTGTTTATAATACCCTGGAACCAGCCTCGTGTCACCTCCCAAAACCAGCCAGGAGGGACCCGGGTCCAGCAAACAAAATTATTTTCATAATTTTGGTTTGTGAATAACAAAGAACCATATACTTCAATATCTAAAGGCAGAACTACATGGATGTTAAAAGATTCATGACATGTTTAAAGAATGAATATTCTGCAAGAGGAAAGTTATAAGCCTTTTTCTATCATTTTCTGAAATCAGAAAAATGACAGAAAATTTCTGAATCTCCACCATGCCACATATGTTATTTTGTCTTTGCATGCATATGTCATATGTATAGTTGGCCAAATCCAAAGTCAAATTGAGTGAATTATGTCTCATTCAATGCTTTTACAAGTGGGCTCCACTGATGAGTCCTGAATGTGATCTGAGAGGTCTGACATTGGAATATCAAGAGATAAAGGAAAGCTAAACAGAAGGGGAAAATAAAAGTTAATCTGTAGGACAAACAGGTTATCTTCCAGTCACAGATAGTGTTCTATTAGATTGTCTCTAGTGCTTCAAAGAGGACTGTTCTGGTGGTATACTTTGCTTACAAATGCCACCCAAGTTTCCTGCCAACAAGTTACAAGGCCTTTTTAAAAATCAAAATATAAAGGAACTGAGATGAAAGTTGTTGCCTCTATTTTTTTATTTTTTTTGCAATTTCATAGTTTTAACTTGTTTTGTTTTTGCCTGTTTGTTGGCTTGCTCGTGTCACCAAAGGGCATTTTTAAAACATCTGCAATATTAAGACACATTATTTGCCAAACATTAGGGATGAACTGTATTGTTCCCATAACCAAACATTTAGACAATTGTCACAAAACGTCTGCATATTGTATTTTATTTTTAAAATTGAGTTGTGACTATCTCTTGGCAACTTAATAGGCAGGTACTCTTAATAGGCAAGTGCTCTGTCAAACATAGCTTCTTTCAGTTATTGGATAGCAATAGCAATAGCACTTAAACTTATATACCTCTTTACAGCCCTCTCTAAGTGGTTTACAGAGTCAGCATATTGTCCCTAACAATCTGGGTCCTCATTTTACTTACCTTGGTAGGATGGAAGGCTGAGTCAACTTTGAACTGCTCAGAATTGAACTCCTGGAGTGGGTAGTGAATTAGCCTGGAGTACTGCATTCTAACCACTGTGCCACCAATTTTGCATCAGATTTGATATTATCAAATCAGCATGCTTTTTGCTTGCCTCTTCTTGTTCCCTTAACCATTCCTAGCATCATTGACTTCTCCAAAGAATTTGCACACATGACATGGGCAAAATAAATCAGATGTAGTCTTATGATTTTAAGTCCCAGTGAGGTATTTGATTTTGTGCAATTTAACACCTATCTGTTACTTACTTTTGCTGTCCATGGTATACACATATATATTTCGGACTGAGTATATCAGCTGACATATAACATGTGCATAATATATTCATGAAAAACCCACATCTAAATCCATCTAATTTTATCTTACTCAACAATATTACAGATTTACATTAAAAAACTAAAAATCAAAGGAGCTTGCAAAATCTCTGCATTTAATTTTATCAAACTCTTTCAGAACAATCTAGTGCATCTATAAATTCCACTTTATTCCTTTAAGAAACAAACAGATCTTGGCTGTTTCCTGAAGCAGCAAATTGAATCCAGAAGTAAAATTTATGGTGGATACACATTCCAGATAATTTCTCTCAGTCTATACATTCTGATTTGAAAGAGATTCTTAAAGGCGGAAAAGGTTACTTTTTGTTCAACCTCACAATTACTTTCCATGATGCCAACACATTTCTCACCGTTTTATTCTGAGTGTTGATGAAAGTGTAATCAGCCATAGAGTGGCCTTGTGAGAATCAGTTTGATATCTCTCTCCCACCCCCTTAAACCACTCCCCCCACTGGACTGCATCCAGTTTTGGTCACCACATTATAAAAAAAGATGTTGAGACTCTAGAAAAAGTACAGAGAAGAGCAACCAGGACTGGAGACTAAAACATATGAAGAATGGTTACAGGAACTGGGCTTGGCTAGTCTAGTAAAGAAAAGATCAGGGGAGACATGATAACAGTTGTCCAATATTTGAGGGGCTGCCACAGAGAGGAAAGGGTCAAGCTATTTTCTAAAGCACCTACAGGCCAGACAAGGAAAAATGGATAGAAACTGAACAAGGAGAGATTTAACCTGGAAATAAGGAGAAACTTTCTGACAGTGAGAGCAATCAACCAATGGAATGGCTTGCCTTCAGAAGTTGTGGGAGCGCCATCTCTTGAGACTTTCAAGAAGAGATTGGACTGCCATTTGTCAGAAATGGTGTAGGGTCTCCCGTTGGACTAGATGACCTACAAGGTCCCTTCTAACTATGATTATCTGTTATCTATTAAAATTATTTTAATTTAGTAAATTTGTCTCTATTTTCCTGAGTTTGTAATGTTGATAGGACTAATTTCTATTAATACTAATTTCTATTAATAGAACAAACTTTCTGGACAACAGCTACAACAAACCCACAAACAAGTTATGCAAATATTTTCTTTTCAAGCAAAGGTCACATTAGAAATGGAAATGTCCTCTTGCCAGTATATTCTGTATTAGCACACTAGTTATAAATCCCACTGCTTTGATACTAATAAACAAATTTATGAGGGAGTAATGGCCCATAATTTTCAATTGATTTGTTCACAATCTGACCTGACTGTATAAAATGTTACTCTGTGAGATTATACCTGCGTTTGTTACAGCTAAAGTCTGAGCTGAATTGTTTCAGATTAACATATTCTGCTTATCACAACATTACATCTAACTATTTTTAATAAGTGTTAGTGAATTATATAGACTATTTTGCTATGCATGTCAGATATCCTGACTACATAGATCATTGTGCAAGTATTCAAAAAAAAAGCCTTACCACATTACTACAAATGATAAATCTTTAATGTCATTAAAACATTAAGACATTAAATCGTTAAAATGCACCAAGATCATAATACTAATCATATAGTTATATAAATTAGTATCATAATACTAAGTATTATTTATATTATAATTATATAAATTAGTTTCATAATACTAAGTTTTAAACTGGAAATCTAATAAATAGGCTACATCAGGAAGACCTTAATTTGAACACAATAGTCAGAAGTAAGAGCAACCCGAAAGTTTGCCCTCATCGCATAGAAATAAAATAAAAGTATATTTCTGTGAGCTAATTTTAAATGAGATAGATAGATGATAGCTAGCTAGATGATAGATAGATGATAGATAGAATGACTGATTGATAGATGATAAAATCAATGGTGGGATTCAATTTTTTTTACTATCAGTTCTGTGGGCATGGCTTGGTGGTCATGGCAGTGGAAGGATACTGTAAAATCTCTATTCCCACCCCACTCCTGGGGGAAGGATACTAAAATCCCCATTCCCTCCCCACCCCACTAACCTGCTTTCCAGCTCCGTTCTCCTGTGCAGGGCAACAAAAAAAGACCCAGCCGATCAGCTGGAACTCGGGAGACAGAGAATAGATGGGGGTGGGGCCAGTCAAAGGTGGGATTTATACCACCTGGTTGTCTGGATTCTCAGGCCCTGAATACCCGGCTGCTGTTGTGCAATGCCAGGTCCGTGGTTAATAAGGCTCCCCTGATACATGATTTGGCTCAGGAGGAGGCCGCGGACCTGGTAGATGTTACCGAAACCTGGTTGGGCCCAGAGGGCGGTGTCCCTCTGGTCGAGATGTGCCCACCAGGTTTCCTTGCATTTCACCAGCCTAGGGCTCAGGGAAGGGGTGGAGGGGTGGCGGTGCTTATAAAGGAGGCCCTTTATCCTAGGGAGGCCACTGTCCCTCAGACGGCTGGCTGTGAATCTCTATTTGTGAAGTGGGGGCAAGGGGTTCAGATGGGTCTTTTGATGGAGTACCTGGCTCCCTGCCACGTCTCATCGGCCCTGCCCGGACTCCTCGAGGTGATAGCCGGGCTGGCGGTTGAGACCCCTAGGCTTTTGGTCATGGGGGATTTCAACCTGCCATCATCCGGTGAAACCTCGGGGTTGGTTCGGGAGTTCTTGGCTTCCATGACGGCCATGGACCTGACCCAGTTAGTTTCTGCCCCCACTCACATTGGAGGACACATGCTGGACCTGATTTTTGTCTCTGGGCAGTGGTTGAATGACTGTATTTTCGGGGATTTAGTCATCACACCCTTGTCATGGACAGATCATTCCCTCCTCAGGTTGGACTTCCGTTCCGCCACCCCCCACCGCAGGGAGGCGGAGCCACTTAGATTGTTCCGCCCCAGGCGCCTGATGGACCCGGAACGGTTCCAGAGGGAGCTTGGGCCATTTCCTGAGTCTCTGGCTCATAGCTCGCCTGGAGACCTAGTGGCCACCTGGGATGGGTTGGCCGCCGGGGCTCTAGATCGAGTTGTGCCCCTGCGACCTCTGACCCGGCACAGATCCCGTTTGGCTCCGTGGTATACGGAGGAGCTGCGGGAGATGAAGTGCTGGAAAAGACGTCTAGAGGGCATTTGGAGGGCGAGTCGTTCTGAGTCTGACCGAACACAGGTGAGATCTCATATTAAGACTTACCTTGTGGCGATAGGGGCGGCGAAATCTTCGTATGTCTCCGCCCTTATTGCGTCAGCAGAAAATCGCCCTGCCGCCCTGTTTAGAGTGACCCGCTCTCTTCTTGAACCGAGAGCGCGGGATGACCTCTTGCAGGGTAGGGCAGAGGAGTTTTCCCGATTTCTGCATGATAAAATCGCTCAGATTCGGGAGGGGCTCGAGTCCAATTGGGTGGTCCCGGGGGAGGTGTCCGGGGCAGGTCTTGTGAGTGTTATCTGGGGGGAGTTCGATCCTGTGACCGCCGAGGGTGTGACAGGTTGCTGGGGGGTCTGAATGCCACCACCTGTTTATTGGACCCGTGCCCTTCCTGGCTGGTTTCGGCCGCCAGGGAGACGACACGAGGCTGGCTCCAGGGGATTGTCAATGCTTCTTTGAGAGAGGGGGTGCTCCCGGCCGCCCTGAAGGCGGCAGTGGTGCGCCCCCTCCTCAAGAAGCCTTCCCTGGACCCGGCTATTTTAAACAACTATCGTCCGGTCTCCAACCTTCCCTTTGTGGCGAAGGTTGTTGAGAGTGTGGTGGCACGTCAGCTCCCCCGGTACCTGGAGGAAGCTACTTACCTCGATCCGTCCCAATCGGGCTTCAGGCCTGGACATAGCACTGAGACGGCATTGGTCGCGTTGGTCGATGATCTCTGGAGGGCTCGTGACAGAGGGTTCTCCTCTGTCCTGGTCCTATTAGACCTCTCGGCGGCTTTTGATACTATCGACCATAGTATCTTGTTGCGACGGTTGGAGGGGTTGGGGATGGGTGGAACCGTCCTTCGATGGTTCTCCTCCTTCCTCTCCGACCGTTCGCAATTTGTGTTGGCGGGGGGGAGAGATCCACCTCTAGGCCCCTGCTTTGCGGGGTGCCTCAGGGGTCGGTCCTCTCTCCCCTCTTGTTCAACATTTATATGAAGCCGCTGGGCGAGATCATCCGTGGTCTTGGAGTAAGGTGTCATCTATATGCAGATGACACCCAGTTATACATCTCTACTCCAGACCACCCCAACGATGCTGTGGGGGCTATGTCCAGGTGCTTGGAGGCCGTGCGGGATTGGATGGGCGGGAACAGGCTTCGGCTCAACCCATCCAAGACCGAGTGGCTGTGGTTTCCGGCGCCCCGATATAGCCAGCTGACACCTTTGCTGGCTATCGGGGGGGGAAGTTTTGCCCCCCGCAGAGAGGGTTCGCAACCTGGGTGTCCTCCTGGATGTACGGCTGTCGCTTGAACATCACATCGCGGCCGTCTCCAGGGGGGCGTTTCATCAGATCCGTCGGATCTACCGGTTGCGGCCCTTCCTGGATCGGGACGCCTTGCGCACGGTCACTCAGGCCCTTGTCACCTCTCACCTGGACTATTGTAATGCCCTCTACATGGGGCTCCCCGCGGGAAGCATCCGGAGACTCCAGCTGGTGCAAAATGCAGCCGCGCGGATGATTATGGGGGCGTCGCATAGCACCCATGTGACGCCACTTCTGCGCGAGCTGCATTGGTTGCCGGTGGCTCTCCGGGTTCGCTTTAAGGTTCTAGTTTTGACCTTTAGGGCGACCCATGGCATAGGACCAGGTTATCTTCAGGACCGCATTCTGCCGGTGATCTCCAACAGGCCAGTGCATTCCCACAGAGAGGGTCTGCTCCGGGTGCCGTCGGCCGCTATGTGTCGTCTGGCGGCGCCGAGGGGTAGGGCCTTCTCTGTGGGTGCCCCCGCCCTCTGGAATACTCTGCCACCGGAGCTTCGTACTGACACGGACCTGAGGGCCTTCAGGCGTGCGTTGAAGACCTGGCTCTTTGAGCTGGCCGGCCTGGGCTGAGATAATGGTTTTAATTTTGGTCTCCATGGTATTTAAATTTTAAATTGGGGTTTTAAGGTGGGGGGGTGGGACCTGTTTAGTTTTTATTTATCAGCCAAATTGGTTTAATACTTTTTTAATTTTTGTATATTTGTGGGTTTTTAGATAGGCTGTACACCGCCCTGAGTCCCCTGGGAGAAGGGCGGTATATAAATTTGATTAATAAATAATAAATAAATAAATAATGATAAATAAATAATTGCTGATTCTCCCAACTACTCAAAATTTCCGGTTCTCCAGAACTTGGTCAGAACTGCTGAATGCCACCTCTGTATTAAATGTGTTTGGGACAGTGCAACTGCATCCAGTACTAAAGATGCATTGGCCAGAGGACAATAACAGCTGAACAACATTTTGATGGCCACAAATTACCTAACACCTCGGACTGTAAATTTTCAGGAATTAATTGAAGATATTTTGTAACTGGAATTTGTTTTTCACAGATAAAAACCTTATAGAAATCATTAAAAGAAATCTCTTCCGCACTTCCTCTTTTTAGAAGCAATGACACAGGGGAGGATTCCTAATGAATTATGAATACGACTGAGAAAATACCTATAAACTCCTCACATCGGGGACAAAAGCTGTTTCAATTCCTCCTCTTAGGATGCCATTACAGGGCATTGCATGCCAAAACAAGTGGACCCAGAGACAGTTTTTCCTTCTATGCTGAACATCTAACTCCCACTGTTTTATGCCTAAGTATATTTATCCATGTAGCATGGATGTATTATTATTATCCTTCTCATCTTCTCTACCACCTCTTCTTATTGTTATCATTATTATTACTCTGTTGCTTTACATGTATGCTGAGAGCTTCTGCTCTGGAACAAATTCCTTGTGTGTCTAATCACCTTTGCCAAATGAACTCTTCTCTTCTCTTCTCTTCTCTTCTCTTCTCTTCTCTTCTCTTCTCTTCTCTTCTCTTCTCTTCTCTTCTCTTCTCTTCTCTTCTCTTCTCTTCTCTCCTCTTCTCTCCTCTCCTCTCCTCTCCTCTCCATTCCACTCCATTGCATTAAACATATAAGATGATTCAATCTGTTTAGGTAAAAATCCACATCAATCATAAATAATTTACAATGAAATACTCTGATGGGATGAACTAGAATTAATTTGAACTCATGTGTTTAGGACAAGATGGCAAAATATTTTAAATAAACATCTGAATTCTAACAGCTGTGGCCATAAAAGAGAGCAGTGCAAGTTTAATTTTATTAATATTTGATGTGTGTATAAAATGAAACATCCCTCCCTACCTACCTTCCTTTCTGGACCTATAGGACTATGAAAGCATACACAAATATTTATAATACACATGGCTACCACACAATGCCCACTATCCTTGCATTTTGGCAAGTTTCAAAACATGAAATAAAATATGCTTTGCAGCTATAGATTCTTCTCTGTCTTTTAAAACTGTGTGAAACCAGTGGTGTCCATAATAAGGAGTAAAACTCCACATTCTAAGTATATTCCCATTAAAGGTTTTCCCCAAATGTGTTCAACCTGTGAAGGTGGACTGCAATTTTCTGTTAGGAAGAGTTCCCAAATCAAGTCCCAGTTTCACTATCTAAAATAATTGTCCCAGTCAATTTTGAAATCTGGGAAACCTCATTGCATTCCACAGCTGGACAAAGTAATGAGACTTTATGGTGTAGAGCTTATGGAGATGGACAAATATCAGGGAAACTCAGGTTAGGATCTGCCTTCAGCCATAGACAGTCACTATGCAATTTCATTTTCTTTGCCCAGTGCATATACCATATTGTTGGTTAGAGATTTAAAAAATGAAAATTCTACTGGATTTTTTAACAAATTAATAGTTCTGCCTACTTTGAATGTAAGTGCTATACACAATGGGCATGCAGTATATACAAAGTATGATATTTTAAAACATACAAGTACAAATATATTTGATTAGCCTTTTGAAAATATCTAAATATCGCAACATGGATTAAGTTACTGCAATATTTTTTTTAAATAAACATAAATATTCAGTGGTTCTTTTAGACTATTAACCAGCCTAAATCAGTGATTTACCATTGTTCCAAGCATTCCACAGAGATCAAAATCCATTTAGTTTTCTACTGTGTAGCTTGTCTGCAAACAATCATTGAATTTATTTCATTTCTTTTGTAATACAAAAAGTATCTTAGCCACTAAGTGCCATTCTATCCATATTTATTTCAAGCAGCAGGAACATACATACCACATAAACACCCATACCATAATCTGCACAAACACCTCTGTTGTTAATTGTATCTAATTTCAAGGTAATTTTCATCAGCACTTGCATATTGGTATCTACAGATTTTGTAGTGCATTAACATTTATCCAGGAAATAGTTTTGAATAAGCCATGTTGTAAAATAGAGGCATACATTTAGGTTAATCTATTTTTTAAGGAAATAATAATAATATGGCTATCCCAAAGGTGCTTTCTCAAAGGGCAACTGGACTTTCTTTATTTTTCCTTGAAGTCGTTTCACTTCTCATCCAAGAAGCTTCTGAAGAACTGAAGAAAAACAAGGAAGTCCAGTTGCCTCTTGAAAAAGCACCTTTGGTGACTGGATGACTAAGGATCTCCATAGACACTTAGCTATGCAGAGCTGAAGAAGCTTCTTGGATAAGAAACGAAACGTCTTCAAAGAAAAACAAGAAAGTTGCCCCTTGAAAAAGCACCTATGGGACAGCCATGACCTGGATAAATGAGAATCTCCACAGGCAATAATATGGACAATGAAGATAAAAATCCTTGTCCCCAGTGAGGCACAACCTGAACATGGTTTTGCAGCTTGCAGGCTCTGAGGATGATGAAAAGATGTTCAGCCATATAAGACAACAGCCAGATGTAGAATGCCTCTCCCATAAACAACGTGGTGAGATGTAATTTACAGACACTATACTGGATTGGTGATTGCCCTAGTCAAAAAGGACCACACTAAGTATTGGAGTTCTTGGACTCAGCAATACTGACTGAGTAAGCAGGGCCAGCAGTTGCAGGACTACTAGAAGAAAAGTTGTTTAAGAATGACTATAGTTATAACTATCCAATATACAAGTAGTCCTCAACTTACAACAATTTAATAACTGTTCAAAGTTAGAACAACACTGAAAAAGTGACTCAGAACTATTTTTCACACTTACTGTTGCAGCATACCCCTGGACATGTGTTCAGAATTCAGACACTTGGCAACTAAGTTACATCAGGGTTCCGGCTGATGCCCTAATTAAATCATAAGCCTCAGGCCAAGTTTCAAAAGAAATCCAGTTATTTATTAGGAGCTTCAACTAACAACCATAGTACTAATTTAACAACTGCAGCTATTTGCTTAACAATTGTGGCAAGAAAGATAACAAGATGGAGCAAAACTCACTTAACAACCACTTCACTTAGCAACATAAATTTTGGGGTCAATTGTCATCCAGTCAAGGACAACCTATATTCCTTGCCAAAGCTACATTGATGTCCTATGACAACTGAGAATCAAGACGCATTTCCAGACTGGGAATACTGCATCCAGTTTTGTCACCATATTATACAAAAGATGTTAAGACTCTGGAAAGAGTGCAGAGAAGAGCAATAAATATGATTAGGAGACTGGAGGCTAAAACATATGAAGAACGATTGCAGGAATTGGGTATGTCTAGTTTAATGAAAAGAAGGACTGGAGTGACATGATAGCAGTGTTCCAATATTTGAGGAGCTGTGTTGTGGTTAGCCGGCAGCAATGAGGTGGACATTCCCGAAGAGTCTGTGCTAGGTATGGATGGGAGCAGGATGATTCACGGAAGAGCAGCACAGGTGACTTGGGAGTAAGAATGCTAATTAATGGCCCCTCCCTCCAGGGAATATAAGCCTGGTTTCAAATGGGTTTTGCCTTTGCAAAAGACAAAAAAGTTCGAAGGACTCAGTGTGTGATTACAGACTCTGATTTATGTGAAGACTTCTGCCAAGGTTTTTGCTAATGGGACTAATTCACTGCAAGCCATCTGTTATCTACAAAGAGGTTTACTTGTAGATTAAAGCTGTGAAAGTTTGAGTTTTTGAGTTTATCTTTGTTTGCTTACCAGGAATACGGCTGGGTCAGAACAAGCTGTCACAAAGAAGAGGAGGTCAACCTATTTTCTAAAGCACCAGAAAGCAAGAAACAATGGATGGAAACTAATCAAGGAGAGAAGCAACCTAGAATTAAGGAGAAAATTTCTAACAGTGAGAACAATCAATTAGTGAAACATCTTGTCTTCAGAGTGCTCCATCACTGGAAGCTTTTAAGAAGAGACTGGACAACCACTTGTCTTGAATGGTATGGCATCCCCTGCTTGAGTAGGGAGGTTGGACTAGAAGATCTTCCAACTCTATTATTCTTTAATTCTTTTACGTAGCATGAAATTGGCTGAACCTTCTTCCCTTAGATAAGTATTGGATACTTTCATATTGATTAGATTTCATTTCAGTTTTTTGTCCTTCATTTTCGCTGCAGTAATGCAAAAAGTGGTATGTTCCATCTTGACTTGTATTCCTGATATATGAATCATTGTTTACCAGTTTAGTAATGATGGATACATTGGTACTGAAACTTCTTGAATTTTCAACCAGCAAAGCTATGTCAGGTTAGAATAATAAATATCTCACAGTCAGTAACATTTGGAGAGCATCAAGTCAAGGAAGCTTGATTTTCATGATGATTAAAAAATTACAATTATTTTTAATTTCTGTTTGTGATATGAAGAATAAATGGTAACTGACTGAAGCATACTTTTCAATTATTATTATCATTATTCATTAGCACAATTTGAGGACACTAATACAATGTAAAAAGAACCCTTTTAATAAATCCTTTTCCTAGTGTTTTGCGTATAACAGTTTTTAAGGTAGATGCCAGTAATTACAGACTTAAAATCTTGAAATTAAAGACACAAAAGAATTAAAAGAATTCACAAAAGTCCTTGCCAATCAGTATATGTGGATTGTGGCTACGCCGGTATCCATTAATCTCTAATCTGAATGATTTGTTTTTGCTTCCATTTAATTTTCAGGCAATCTAAAAAGAATGGATTCAAAGCTAATTCATCAGCAAACTGTTGGCAAGGCCAGCCTATTTCATATGTAAATATTGGCATTGTTTAAAATAAATGTGATTGCTTGAATTATTCAGATTTATTTCCTCTGATGCAAGCAAGATGTCTACAAAAAATGTTCTATCAGAGAGAAATCTGTTTTTCTATGAAAAAAAAATGCAGGACCCTCCTCTCTCTGAAAGTAGTTTATTCATTCAACCATGTATAATGGTTGAATATAGCTTACATCCTTAGGATGTAAGTTTACAGAGAGACAGACAGATGATAGCATAGCAATATCAATATCATTTAGACATTTACTGATTCACGGTACTTTCCAGCCCTCTCTAAGCGGTTTACAAGAGTCAGCATATTGACCCCAACAAGCTGGGTCCTCATTTTACCGATCTAGGAAGCAGGGAAGGCTGAGTCAATCTCGAGTCTGGTGAGATATAAACTGCCAAATTGCAGGCAGCTAGCAGGCAGCAGAAGTAGCCTGCAGTACAGCACTCTAACCACTGTATCACCATGGCTCTAATTAGAAGAGATAGATTAATAGATAGATAGATAGATAGATAGATAGATAGATAGATAGATAGATAGATAGATAGATAGATAGATGATGATGGATGATGATATAATCTAGAGATGATATAGATATAAATATAGATGTAGATGTAGATATAGATAGAATATAGATATAGATATAGATTATAGATTAGATATATGATATAGATATAGATATAGATGTTTTCGAGAATAGATATAGATATAGAATGGGGTGTCAAACTCGATTTCATTGAGGGCCCCATCAAGGTTATGTTTGACCTTGGGAGTGGGATGGGCATGGCCCAAGGGACATGGCCAGCTTGACATCATTTATGTTGGGGGCATTTGTGGTGGCCAAAGTGATTTCTAAGAGATCTATTTCAGCTATGATGGCCTCCTGCACCCTCTGTCAGTGAAAACAGATCTTGAGGGGCTGCATACAGTGGTAGGAGGCTGTTACAGCTGAAAATGGAGTCTGGGAGGGCTGCATGCAGTCCTCCTGAGCTCCATTTTTGCTGGCAGAGGCAGCACAGGCTTTGCTGTTTCTAGGACAGCCCCGCGAGCCAGATCTAAGCACCCCACAGGTCAGGTCCAGCCCCCAGGCCTTGAGTTTGACACCCCTGATACAGATGTTTAAATGTGCAGATTGAGGTGCTCCTGCCCTGGGCTTTGGTCCTGAGCTGCGTGTTGGGATGTTGTTAGGGTTAGGGTGCCCTGAGGTTGTGTGAAACCCAGAAAGGAAGATTGACCTCAAATATGTAGATACCTCCCTAGATGTGGATTTATTATGAGGAGATCAAACTGGAATATTGACAAAGAAAATTGCCTTATCTATTAAAGTTGGCTAAAAGGTGGGGGAGGGAGGGAGAGAGAGAAAGAGAGAGGGGGAGAAAGAGGGAGAGAGAGAGACTTAAAAATCTCCCCAGAAAGTAATAGTTTTCTACCTGTATGTTGGCATGTGCCCCTTGTTATATATTTTCCCTCAATAGAAACCAAAGTATCTGGTTTGAGTAAGTAAGAGACAGGGGTGCAAGAAAAGAAAATGCCCAATAGACCAATAGTAAACACTATTATCTCATATGGTATTACATATTTGATGCCTACATAGAAGTAAGGGAGGATGTTTTTAGACTGTTACAAGCTTAAAAGCTTCTGATCTTCCCCTTACCCTTCGGCACCTCACTGGTTCCACGAGGAGACAGAAATTCCCTCAGGATGAGGGGAGTTGCCAGAGATGGAATCTGAAATACAGAAGCAGAAAAAAATGAATAAATTACGCACTTTAGCTTCAGAAATTTTGTCAGTTTTGTAGTTAGAACAACTTCAAAGCTACATGGCATTCTATATAAACTCCAATCTTCCCAAATAAGAGGAAAAGCAATTCTTTATTTGTTTAAATGCCCAGGCTATTAAAACAAAATCTTGTAAACAAGATCATCATAACAGGTTTTGTTTTAAAGCTGAAATCACTCCCCTTAAATGGAAGAATTTCAACGGTATATTACAAAAATTTCATCCCACCACCAAATTTGTTAGCAATTCCCTTTGAATTAAATAGATAAATAAAATTAAAGGGTGCTCAAATAAAGTTACTCCTAAATTAATGATAACGATTGGATGTTTTCCAAATAGCTGAATCTGGGACAAGACTAAATATTATCATTGCACAACCTTATTGCAGAAACTTGTCAAGGGATTTGTAATTTTTTTAAAAAAAATAACATGTTATTAGTGCTGTCAATGCCAGTGGTGTTTTCAAAACTTAGGATGTGAGTCTGTATGAATTTTAAATTATAAAACCAGAAGTTGTATTTTTATTTCATGGCAAAAAAATTAAAAAGTTATTTTTTTGCTATGAAATAAAAATGGTACATACATTCTAAGAATTATAACATAATAGCTGTATTAATGAGAATAGAAGTATTAACTGCTATAAATCCAGGAGGCATAAACCAAACATTCACAATTGTCTATTGCAAGTTTTATCCTTAATTATCCCTCTGCAAAGGGATAATTAAGAACAAAGCCAAGGTTTCTAAAACTACTCCTAGTTATATAGTTGTCCTTGAGTCCTTCTTTGCCATAGTGCAAAATATTTTTTTTAAATGCTTTCTGCTTTTTTTAAAAGTAGGTCTAAGTGACTGACAGTTTTGTGCCAAGATGGAGCAGTTTGAAACACTTGAGATATTAAACCTTGAGCAACACTATTTATAATGGGAATTATGACAGAAATACAAACACACATCAAGGAAGTTTTGAGGGTATGGATAACCTTTCATAAATATCTTTTTTCCCCTCCTTCCTTTTCTTATTAATTACTAGGGATAGGAAAAATCAGGTCATCAGAATTTTTCAGTGAATATTTATCCCCCTTTTATACAACAATGAGCTTCAGATTCACAAGCAGTTCACAATAACAATTAATATTGAAACAACAATATATAACCAGCAACACTAGTACTATAAAAATATAAAGGTGTAAAAACAACTGGAGCAAACCTAAACAATTAGCTGTAATAATGATCATAGTAATAATATTGACAGTTATTATTAACTGTCTCATCGTTCCTATTACCTACTCCTATTGATTTCTTATTACTATTACTTTGCTGCTTGCATCTTATGATTTAGGATTGTATATTATAATTTATCATGTTATTGCTTGTATATATACTGAGAACTTATGCACTGGAGACAAATTCCTTGTGTTTCCAATTCCATTTGGCCAATAAGGAATATCCTCTCCTCTCCTCCCCTCTCCTCCCCTCCCCCTCCTACCGCATCCTATCCATCCCATCCTATGGGATGAATAGTTATGTGATAATATGCACACTTTCAATCTTCATGTACATATCAAAATCTTTTTTAAAAAAAATTGTAAGATTTTTCACAGCTTGACATAAATACAGACTTAAAAACTTTTTAATTATAGAAACACAATACCTACAGTACAAATTGTGCATGGAATTAAATAGAGACTGGCACTAACTTTTCTGCTGAAGAATTATTTTACAGAAATAGCATGGCTGAGAAGAACTGTCTGACTGTGATAAGATATTTAGGTAAGTTTGCCTTGTTTGATAAAAAAATGTGGTGGAGAAACTTATATCCTTATTTTGGGGAATTGAAGCTTTTCAATCACAAGCTTCAACCTGACCCCTGTTACTTTTACGGGAACACAATGCAAGCAGA
Organism: Bungarus multicinctus; assembly: GCA_023653725.1. NCBI lineage: Eukaryota > Metazoa > Chordata > Lepidosauria > Squamata > Elapidae > Bungarus > Bungarus multicinctus. Next base: position 40,564,089 of record CM042851.1, on the reverse strand, counting down.
CTTTTTCCTCCTTCCTATCATTTGAAAAGTGTTACTATAAAATAAAACATAATTGTTTCTGTGTAGCAGGTTGTAGAATTTGAACAACATTTAGAGCCCTTTGTTCCAAGAGAAGATTTATAAAAGTCTGCCTTATGTCACATCACTTTGTCACATAATATGATCAAAAAAGGGATAGCTGGAGTTTTAGGGAGGTTTGTGTGAAATTACAAATAAATTAGTAAATGGGCTGTATAGAAGACTTATGACCACAGTTGACCTCAAAATTTCTCTTGCTAAGTGAAACATCTGCTAAGTGAGTTTTACACCATTTTACAACTTTTCTTACCATAGTTGTTAAGTGAATCACTAAAGTTGTTAAGTTAGTAACACGGCTTCCCCATTGGCTTTACTTGTCAGAGGGTCGCAAAAGGGGATCATGTGATCCTGGAACACTGCAACCATCATAAATATGAACTACTTGTCAAGTATTTGAATATGAATCTGGTGACCATGAGGATGCTGCAACGGTCGTAAGTGTGGAAAACGGTCATAAGTTACTTGTTTCAGTGCTGTTGTAACTTTGAATGGTCATGTCATGCCCTTGTTAGAGTCAGACTATGAGGGAGAGGAGGAACAGCTGAGAGGGAGTGGAGGTGTGGCTCTGGAGATTGTGGAGGAGGCTGGGAAAAGGCAGAGGCTGGCTGGGCAGTCAGAGAAAGAACCAGGCCCATCCCCTCTTCATCCTAGGACATGCAGGGAGGGATGGAGAAGGCAACAACTTGGCTTACGAGAGAGGAAGTGGCCATGATCCTCCTCATTGGTTGCAGCTGGGGAGACTAGTATATAAGAGAGACAATTAAAACACAGTGTTGCCAGAAGCAAACCATGTTTTATTTTGGACTGAAGTTATCTTGGTTGGCATCTTTCTAACAGACTGTGCCTTGTTATCTCCTTGAATTTGGTAATCACTTATCCTGGTCCATTGTGGAAATTTCGTCACTGTAGTTTGTTTGGTTTTTTTTATTTCATCTCTATCTGCTCATTAAGTTCAGTCTGTATTGTTTTCTTTTGAAGACTATTTTTGAGTATGTTTTATCTCCAACTGAGTATTATTGAACAGTAGAGCCAAGTTGGAGGCATTAAAGGACATTTATTTACGTTTTGGATTTTGTTATCTTTGTGTTATACTCCGGGTCATCACAGTTCACTAAAGAAACTGTTGTAAGTTGAGGACTACCGGTGTTATCAAACCCAGCTGCTGTGTCAAAGCATCGTTCCACCAAAATGATGACCGCATGAGGTGCTGTCATGAGGAAAATCTCACTATTAGATGCACACTGTGAGACACAAATATGCAAGTTACAGAATTGATGTAATGACATTTTCACCCATGACCGTCATCACCAACCCTGGAGATGTTCTGACCCAGCCTTAGCAGAAGCAAGAAACAGACTCCTTGTCACAAAAAAAATCCCTCTTTATTTACCTTTTGTGAACTAATTGCCTTCACCCACCGAAAAGTCCGAGCAATAGTTCTTCAAAGAGTTAATGGCAGCAAAAGATCTTATCAGTGCCCTGCGATAAATTGCAAAGCCATGAGTTCCCAGCCAAAAGGCTGCAAATTAAATTCTGGCAAGCAGTCTCTGTGGCACGAAACACAATGAGCAAGATCTTCAGAAAGATAAACTGTTATCTCCTACGACAAACATTCCCCTTTCCTTCTATTTATTTCCCAGCCAGGGAGGGGCCATTTAGTGTCCATGTGTGCTTTGCTTCCCAAGTTGACTGTTTGTCCTTCTTTGTTCCCCTCTCCTAACAGCTCTGTGCATATGTACATCTGGAATAGGCCCCAGCTGTTCTTCCTCCTCACTCATATCAGCCTCTAAAGGCAGCTGCCTCTCCAGTGGATGGCTCTGGCTCTAGCTCTGTGTCTGACACACAGCATCCATCAAAGCCTTCCCTAGACTCCAGCACTGGCCCAAGTTCTTCCCCAACCTCCTCATCGTCCAACAATAGATACCCATAGCTACTTTTGAATGGCAAGATATCCTGCAGCCTTCAATTCCTCATTTACCTCATGTGCAGGAAGAAACATTCTCTTTCTTCATGTGCCTCAAATATAGATGGTTACTGAGGAGAAGACAAAGAAAATAGTAGGAAATACTAGGACCATGATGGCAAACCTATGGTACGTGTGCTGGAAGTGGCACGTAGAGCCACTTCTGCTGGCACACAAGAGGTCACCCGGAAGAGCCCCATTGCGCATGAGCATGCTCCCCCCACCAGCCAGCTGATTGTCGGGTATCTGCCATGCATGTGAAGGGGAGACATGCACGTGGGAGACGCACATGCATGAGCAGAGGCGTGAGGCATGCGGGGGGTTTTGTGCACATGCACAGTCATGCAGCATACATACAGATGTAGCATGTGCATGCGCAGGGCATGGGGTGAGGCGCGCACGTGCATTGCATCATGGTTGCAGGCACACGAGCGCACTTTTGGCACACAACGTAGAAAAGGTTAGCCATCACTGTACTAGGAGATAGTTTTAATGGCCCTCAACAAGCTGAGTCAATAAAAATCTGTAATCTGGTGTCTGTAGGGCTAAAATACATTTGTTTATATTTCAAATTCAGGTACTAATGTTCGAATCTGAATTTTAGGAAGAATTTATTGGCACATTGAGGTGTGTATTTGTCAGCAAAATGTACCAAAGAGTAAAAATGAAAATATCAAGCATGAAAATTTAATCTGGTGAGGGTTTTTTTTTTGGCAGGCATTCCATTATCACCTTCAGAAAATGGTATTTAGGAACATGATTTATTGGAACTCTGAGCTGACAAAAACAAATACTAAAGTTTGCTTTTAATTTTCCTAATTATGCAAGATCTCCCAACATTTGACAAGGAACTGTAACTTCAGATGAAACAGTTGCAACTCCATTCCTGTTGTTGCTGTGTTCATTCATTCTGGATAAAATAAATCAGGATCAGTTACCACTGCAGGAAAAACAATGGCAATGTTTAAATAAAACATGGCAGAGTATGTTAAATGAAATTATTTCCTAAGTGCCTACTCCAAACCAGCGATGTTTACTAAAGTTTATTTATATCCTTGCTACAGAATCATATAAGGAAGTAATCCTCGTTTAATCACCCATTAATTTGGGGACATATTATAAAGATCTCATGCCAGGTTGTTCATTCAACATCTACAATCCATAGCTGTCAAAATATTAATCTCCTCTGTTACAACAACAATCGTTCTATATTAATTTGAGATCTGCAATTCTTTTGTAACTATTGGCCAGGATAAACATCACACTATATTTGCTGCATTTGTTCAGAAAATAAGAATAAAATTAAGATAATTTCTTTCTGTAGGGTGTTTTTTTTTTTCAGCAGCAGGGACTGAGAGACTGATCAAGGTTGAAGGAAAGCTAAATTGAGCAAAGTACAGGAATTTCCTCAGTGAAAATCTGTTTCACAGCACTCAGAACCTCAATCTGGGCTGAAGGTTCATTTTCCAACATAACAATGGTCCTAAGCACACAGCCAAGGCAACACAGGAGTGGGTTAGGACAACTTCATGAATGTCCTAGAATGACTTAGCCAGAACCCTGACTTGAACCCTATTCAACATCCCTGGAGGGACCTGAAAATGGCTGTTCACTGATGGTCACCATTCAACTAAATAAATCAAATAAATATTCTGTCTTACATATTGGCAAAAAAAATCAGAAAATAAAATACAAGCTGAATAGTCAAGTCCTTGTTGATGATCCAAGCTCTGTAAAGAACCTTGGAATACTCATCTCTAATGATCTAAGTGCTAGAGCCCACTGTAACTACATAGCCAAAAAGACATTAAGAGTTGTTAACCTAATCCTATGTAGCTTTTTCCTCTGGTAATATCACACTACTAACTAGAGCATACGAAACATTTGCTAGACCAATACTCGAATACAGTTCATCTGTCTGGAACCCACATTACGTATCTGATATTAACACAGTTGAGAAAGACCAGAAATATTTCACAAGAAGAGTTCTCCACTTCTCTACTCATTGTAGAAGACCTTATGCCACCAGACTTGAAATTCTAGATCTAAAAAACCTTGAATTATGCCATCTTCGGTCTGATCTAAGTATGGTATATAAAATCATACATTGCAATGTTCTACCTATCAATGAATACTTCAGCTTCAAACGTAACAACACAAGAGCAAACAATAGATACAAACTCAAGGTTAATTGCACCAAACTTGTTTGCAGGAAATATGACTTCAGCAACAGAGTGGTCAATGTCTGAAATACTCTACCTGACTCTGTGGTTTCTCCCCCAAACCCCAAAAACTTTAACCTTAGACTGTCTACTATTGACCTCACCCCTTTCCTAAGAGGTCTCTAGGGGGCATGCATAAATGCACCAACATGCCTACCGTCCCTGTCCTATTGTTTCTTTTATTCTTCTTATATGTACCCATTTCATGTATTCATAACTATGTATATACTTATACCTATTATCTTGAAAGCGATTGACAAATCAAATACATTCTAAATTCTAATTTTTTTTTCTAAATTCAACCAGCGGTGGGATTCCACTGGTTTGGGTGGTTCAGGTGAACCAGTAGTTCCGGTGAGCGTTTGGCCCTGCCCAGTTGTTTCTGCTCTTTCCTGTGCTTAATTTCCTGGATTTTTTTAGCACAGCTGAATCACGGCAGACTGGTTTGCCGTGCATCAGCTGTTTTACTCATTAACTGTAACAACCAGTTTGGTGAGTGTGCATCAGCTGTTTTACTCATCGGGGATGCAGCAGAAGTTACATGATTGAGTTGAAAATGGGCCTTTTAGAATGTAGAGCATGCACACTCACCAAACTGGTTGTTACACCGATTGAATCGTACCACTGCATCCAATCTGACTAAGCTGGAGAAGATTTGCAAGGAAGAATGGCAGAAAATTCCCCAATCCAGGTGCACAAAGCTTATCACATCATATCCAAAGAGACTTGAGGCTGTAGTTGCTGCCAAAGGTGCTTCAACAAAGTACTGAGCAAAGGCTCTGAATATTTATGCCAATGTGACATTTTAATATTAAAGAGAATTGATACTCATGGGAAAAAATGATTTTCAACAACTATAGAATCAGGCTGCAGTGTAACAAAATTGACAAAAGTGAAGGGGGCCTGAATACTTTCCGAATGCACTGTAGATGAATAAATCTTTGTGGCTACCCATCCAGAAATTCAAATTCCACAAGAGCATTCAAAGCACAAAAACAAAATTATATAACCATTAGCATTTGCTCAACAAGATCCCACTAACCTCCACAAAGGAATGCCTGATACAGAAAGAAAATGCAATTCCTTTCTTTTTAATGTTTATTATGCTAACTTAAAGGCAAAATGATACAAGAGAGAAGGTTGGGGAAAGAGCATAATTTCTTTCTCCCTACAGAAGTGGCTGCACTCAAATTAAAAAAAAAACAGTTGTACCATTTAGCTTATACAGAGAACATTTATTTTTCCAATCTGTTCTGACAGCTTGTTATCATCTGACAAAATGAATAATATTCAGCGTGTACTTTAGCTAGTTCTATATGAGGTACGGCTAAAAGCAATGTTTTCAATGAAAACCCCCAAAGCTACTTTCTAAATTTGATGCTAATTCAAACCAATTTAAGATAAAAATGCTTAATGAAACCATGCCCACTTTTGCTGATTAACAGACTATTATGAAAAGACTAGTCATTTATTAAACATGCCTAATGTTCTTCTATATTGATTTCTAGAGAATACACATACAACAGAGACACACAGAGACAGACACACACACATAGGTTGTAGCTATTACAAAGTCATTTAGAACAAGTAGAATATACTATATGTTATGTGTAGACAGCTGCTGTCAGTAAAAACAAAAATAATACATTTCTAGATGTATTATATGTCCATAAAAATGAGTGGCAATAGATAAGATAGATAGAAGATGCATAGACAGATAGATAGATAGATAGATAGATAGATAGATAGATAGATAGATAGATAGATAGATAGATAGATAGATAGATAGATGATAGGTTAGATATAGATAGATGGATAGATAGAGATAGATGATAGATAGATAGATAGATAGATAGATAGATAGATAGATAGATAGATAGATAGATGACAATAGATGATAGATAGATAATAGACAATATTAGATGATAGACAGATGAACAATCTAAAGATTTATTCCATGCCTGATAATTCAAATAAAACATTCTGGATGCAAAAGTAGAAATATACTGATTAGCTGGTATAATGTAAAAAGATACATTGATAGGATTATGTTCCAAAATCACATAAAGAAGAATGATTGATTGGCAAATATCTTAACTGCAGTTGATGGCAAAGATTTATTTCCACTATTTTTCACAGGGAAATTATTATGGTCATTGACAAATAAGTCATTTTCCAATTGGTCTGTGGATCATCATTGTTTAGCTGTTATTTCATTCCTTCAAAAACTGATTTTGTAGAAAATAGCATCAAAAGGGTTATACCCAGAAACTGCCTTCAGGCATTTCAATTTTCCAAATAAAAAATGCAGCTATTTTACAGAAGGCAGGAAATAAGGAAGGAAGGATTTTATATTTGCCAAAGATGTGTTTAATAAGCTTTGGAGTAGACTGTTCTGTTAAATAATCTATGCTATTGATTTTGTTTTGGGCTGGGTTTTTTTTAGCACTTGTTAATCCCTTTCTGTATGTGTCTTATGATCTATTCCTGTTTGAAAGGATGGTTTTTCTGGAAAGGAAATGTTACTTTCAGCACTGATACTTTATGTCTGGCAGCATTAAGCACTTGAATTATTTTTCCTCTTTTATATTGACAGTTAAAACTAAGAAGCCAATACTGTGAACACTTGTGAATGAGAGAGAATAGGTTAGTGAATAGAGTTGGATCTGGAGAAACTGGCTTCTGAATCTCTGTAACATTCATTAATCTAAGTGTGTGGACATTTTTTCAACCAAAATTACCTCACAGGTCTCTTAGTGAAGATACAATGGAACTGTCCAATATTTTTCTTCCTGGCCGATGGAAGCAGATGCAGGATGCAGGATGCAAAGGTATGTTACAAAATGGATATAGCTTTCTTCACTGACCATCAAGTCAAAAACACATCCTAATGTCCATGTTATATTTATTATTATTTTATTTATTTATTTATTTATTAATCAAATTTATATACCGCCCTTCTCCCGGGGACTCAGGGCGGTGTGTCTATCAAAAACCCACAAATATACAAAAATTAAAAAGTATTAAACCAATTTGGCTGATAAATAAAACTAAACAGGTACCACCCCCCACCACCCCAATTTAAATTTTAAATACCATAGAGACCAAAATTAAAACCATTATCTCAGCCCAGGCCGGCCTGCTCAAAGAGCCAGGTCTTCAACGTGCGCCTGAAGGCCCTCAGGTCCGTGTCAGTACGAAGCTCCGGTGGCAGAGTATTCCAGAGGGTGGGGGCACCCACAGAGAAGGCCCTACCCCTCGGCGCCGCCAGACGACACATAGCGGCCGACGGCACCCGGAGGAGACCCTCTCTGTGGGAACGCACTGGCCTGTTGGAGATCACCGGCAGAATGCGGTCCTGAAGATAACCTGGTCCCATGCCATGGGTCGCCCTAAAGGTCAAAACTAGAACCTTAAAGCGAACCCGGAGAGCCACCGGCAACCAATGCAGCTCGCGCAGGAGTGGCGTCACATGGGCGCTACGCGACGCCCCCATAATCATCCGTGCGGCTGCATTTTGCACCAGCTGGAGTCTCCGGATGCTCCCCACGGGGAGCCCCATGTAGAGGGCATTACAATAGTCCAGGTGAGAGGTGACAAGGGCCTGAGTGACCGTGCGCAAGGCGTCCCGATCCAGGAAGGGCCGCAACCGGTAGATCCGACGGATCTGATGAAACGCCCCCCTGGAGACGGCCGTGATATGATGTTCAAGCGACAGCCGTACATCCAGGAGGACACCCAGGTTGCGAGCCCTCTCTGCGGGGGGCAAAACTTCCCCCCCGATAGCCAGCAAAGGTGTCAGCTGGCTATATCGGGGCGCCGGAAACCACAGCCACTCAGTCTTGGATGGGTTGAGCCGAAGCCTGTTCCCGCCCATCCAATCCCGCACGGCCTCCAAGCACCTGGACATAGCCCCCACAGCATCGTTGGGGTGGTCTGGAGTAGAGATGTATAACTGGGTGTCATCTGCATATAGATGACACCTTACTCCAAGACCACGGATGATCTCGCCCAGCGGCTTCATATAAATGTTGAACAAGAGGGGAGAGAGGACCGACCCCTGAGGCACCCCACAAAGCAGGGGCCTAGAGGTGGATCTCTCCCCCCCGGCCAACACAAATTGCGAACGGTCGGAGAGGAAGGAGGAGAACCATCGAAGGACGGTTCCACCCATCCCCAACCCCTCCAACCGTCGCAACAAGATACTATGGTCGATAGTATCGAAAGCCGCCGAGAGGTCTAATAGGACCAGGACAGAGGAGAACCCTCTGTCACGAGCCCTCCAGAGATCATCGACCAACGCGACCAATGCCGTCTCAGTGCTATGTCCAGGCCTGAAGCCTGATAGGGATGGATCGAGGTAAGTAGCTTCCTCCAGGTACCGGGGGAGCTGACGTGCCACCACACTCTCAACAACCTTCGCCACAAAGGGAAGGTTGGAGACCGGACGATAGTTGTTTAAAATAGCCGGGTCCAGGGAAGGCTTCTTGAGGAGGGGGCGCACTACTGCCGCCTTCAGGGCGGCCGGGAGCACCCCCTCTCTCAAAGAAGCGTTGACAATCCCCTGGAGCCAGCCTCGTGTCGTCTCCCTGGCGGCCGAAACCAGCCAGGAAGGGCACGGGTCCAATAAACAGGTGGTGGCATTCAGACCCCCCAGCAACCTGTCCACACCCTCGGCGGTCACAGGATATAGATTCTATCACTTTATAATGCATTAAATATCTGCAAAATCTAATAGAGATCTTCTGGATGCCTTCATTTAAAACAAGAACTGTGGTTTACCTAATAATGTACACTGATGAATCTTCTCTACATTGTGTGGAAGATGAACTACAATAACACAATAAATTATTGAGGAGCAAGCACATTTTTTAAATTATTTTCTATTAACAATGAAAGGCTTACTTACTACTACTTACTACTGGAAGCTAGCAAGGGTAAGCCTATCTTTAAAGCTGAGGCTATAGGGACTACTGGAATGAAAAAGCTCATTAACACAATGCTCTTTACTGTGAGTGATTAGGTTGTTTCCACAAATTCAGCTCCAGAGATAATAGCTTATCTTTGGGTTGGAGTTGTTCAGTGCTCAGAAATCAGAGAGGAATTAACTAATTGAGGTTGTTTGCACATAGGATAGAAGCTGTTTTCTCTCCTAACTAGGTTTGGTAGCAGGGGTAATTAATGCTTCTTTTAAACAGTTGCCTTTCCCATTAAGTGCTCTCTAGAATGCTGTTGCCTATCTATCTAATGCTCCTCTTCCTCCTGGTCCTTGTCCTCCCCCTCCTCCTCCTCTTCTTCCTCCTCCTCTTCCTCCTCCTGACATAGAATAAAATATTTCTAGCTCAGGTTGAACTGTGGAATCCTTGGGGCTCTCTGAGTTTAGTGGTTTTCTTGAAGATGTTTCATTTACCAAACTGGGTAACATCATCAGTGGGGCTTGCTCTCTGTATAGATACAAATGACTTGCCCTGTCAGCGTTGGTGGGAATGTTCTTGATGGTTCCTTGATTAGGCTCTCTTTACAGTTTGATTGTTTGACTGAGTTGGTAATTCCTTGATTGGGGTATTGTTTACCGTGTGATTGTTGGTCTGGTATTAATGCTGGTATTAATCTGTTTTTCCTCGGTGTTGGTTGCTAGAAAGGAGGTATTTTGCTCTTTGTTTCTTTTTGGCTTTTTTGATTGCCTCTTTTGAATGGTATATAGATATTTTTAATGTCTATGTGTCTATTGGTGTTGTATGTAAAGACTGCTGCTAGTTAGGTAATGAAACATCACCTATTTTAGAAAGCGCCAAATACTCCACAGTAGGTGACATATAAGATATACAGTACCTGATTTTTCTGCAAAGATCGAACTTAGGCTAATTCATACCAATAAGTATGTTTGTACATGCCAACAGAGGCTTTAGGAATTTGCGCAGGAAAATAAACTACATTACAAAGAACTTGAAATTTCAAAAATCAGAAATGGTTAAATATAAACAGAGTCACTGCAAAACTTTTCAAAAGTTAAATAAGCAAGATATTTAAAAAGTGCCTTACCACAATGCAGCAGTTCCAATGTATACCGAAATGTACAATAAAAGGATGGTACGTAGCAATCAACACTCTGTCTTTAAAGCATTATCACTGACACGTCCCCAAAGAACATTTCTTGTGATGAGTAAAATAGGACTGTCAACCATTTGATTCTGTTTTTCATCTTCCTGGTTTAGGGGGAAAAGAAAGAGAAAGAAGAAAACAAGGTAGCTTTTTTTTTTTTTTTTGCAGCTATATGCCTGCCTTTCTACAGTACAGTTCTTAAAAAGAAATTGTGAATGAAATTCCCAGCTAAGTTACCCCTACTCAAGGAGAACTCAAATTATCTTTGGGATATCTTGCATCTTATCTCAGTGGGATGGGTGATATAAATATCTAATAAATAAATAATTTTTAATTGGCAGAAGGTTTCCAGTTCAGCTCAGAATTTAGCCAAGACTGACACATTCTTGGTTTTTTAACAGTACTAGCAATAGCACTTAGACTTATGAATTTCTTCATAGTGCTTTACAGCCCTCTCTAAGCAGTTTACAGAGTCAGTGTATTGCCCCCAAAAATCTGGGTCTTCATTTTACTGACCTCAATCTGAGTCAGCCTTGAGCCTGTCAGGATCGAATTGCTAGCAATCAGCAGAATTAGCCTGCAATACTGCATTATAATCATTGCGTCATCATCACTCTTCTGTACTCTGTAGTTTCTAAATGCCTCACATTTTATGTGCCCTTCTATAAATCCTACATCTTACAGTCCCTCTTGCTTAAGAATCTTTATTGAAACAGCATAATCACAATTATCTGCTTAGAATTACAATTTTTTTTAAAGAAATTATTCAGCATTCCAAATGCAGATTTCTGCAATTATTGGCAGCTTGAAAGATTCACCAAGTATATGTTTGTAACTGCATTAACTCTAAGAATAATTTAGTTGGAAAGCCTTGATTACCAAGAAGGCATGGGTTTGTTTGTTTTTTAAGATAACACCATGGAGAGGTGAGTAATCTGTTTTGTCATTTCCACAAATGTTGGTAACACAGTTATAACCATAAAACTACTTTGAATGACAGCCCTGTATAATCTGCTATGACAACTAACATATTACGAAGCAAAAAAACATAACAAAAGAGAGTTAACACAATACTGAGATCTACATAATACTGCTAATGTTATGCAACAAAACAGTTTTCATAATTGTTTTTTTAGTTTGTTTTCTTGCTTCGTTTTTTGCCTAAGTGATTGTAAGCTTCTCTCTTAAACCTTTTATTTCCTTTCTTCTCTTTTTAAAAAAACAGACATTTTTAACTGAAGTTCTAAACTGGCTCCTGATATTTTAATCTTTATGCATTTTCAGATTACCACCTAGGAAACATAGCATAGTGGAAAGGCAGATAAACCTCAGGACGTTATTATTTTTAAAAATCAATCATTTTAAAAATTGTTGTAAATAAATTATGTTTGTTTTTGTTTTTAATAAGTTAAAAATGTATTGCATACTTCTAATAAGAATCAGTAACTGATCTTTATTGGATGGTGGAGTATCAATAAAGGATAATATTTGTAGCTCGGGGTTGAAATGACGGATTCTTGGTGCTCTCTGAGTTTGCTTCTTTTCTCATAGAAGTTTAATTACTCTAAGTAGGTAACATCATCAATGCTATTCCCATTTGCATGCTGTCTGAAGCATTTGATCCCTTTTTTTTTTTTTTTACAAAAGAAGAAACAGCTATCACAGGTTTTATAAATGAGCCAAAGAACATTATGCATCAGGTCAATAACTAAGAGCACAGGTGGCTGAACTAGACTTGTCTATCCATTAAAGTATCAGGAAAAAAAAACTGTACATATTAAATCCTATCATTCAAAATCCACATGACCCCCATCTGCTGATGTTGAAGACATTGTAGAAACTTTTGTTCACATGGTAGGTTTTTTTTTTTAATTCTAATGCTCAAAATTTGGAATTGCAAGCATCTAGTATTCGTATTTATTTGACAGTTAATAAAAAGAAAAAAATGTGTCCAAAATTTCTTCTGCAGCATTTCAGTACACATTATTTTGGAAAGAAGATTAAATATTTAGGATGTACCATTTGGGCAAGACAGTAACTGATGACAGGAAAAGAGAGAAGGAGGAATGAAAGAAAGAAAATAAAATGTAGCCAGCACACCAGTCATGCTTTGCAAAACATATTGATATATTTCATGTAACTATTTCTTGTTTTTCAAACTAAAAAAAGGAAATTAAATTTCACTGGATGCCATTCACTGAACACTTTTTTAAGACTTGGATCCTGCAACATTATCCATATATTTGCCTTCATTCTTGACACCTATTCTTGATACCAGAGAAATGAAACTAAGTTACTAATATGCTATCTATCAACCAGCAAGTTGTTATCCGTTAATAAGGCTCATGTTGCAATTCTGTATCTTGAATATAAGCATATAAGCTTTAAGAAGACTAAGATATTCCCAGGTTGTCTGATAGTTGAAACAGCTGGCAGAGATTCACTTCATTATTCATTTCACAAGAAGCAACAAACAAAAACTTTGTGTTGCTGGATTGCAATGGGAAAATTAGAAAAGGAGATAAAACAGAATTCAGTTAGCCTTTCTAAAAGGCTATCTTTTCACAGAGAATGAAAACAGATCTGGCTGGGAAAACATTTTGTAGAAAGGAAGGGGCTTCCACAATGGAAAAAAAAAACCCACCTGCTGTTAGCTAGCTTATTATAACTAGTAAAGACAACAAAGAATCAGAACAATATACTTCAGTTAGCTAGTGGAAATTATACAATAAATGTTATGATAGAAGCCTACTTTACTCAGAATTAATAACTGCTATAAGAATAAGTACATACATAGGAAGAATGCAATGAGGAATAAAATATCCTTTTCTGGGTTGACTTATTGAATAGAAGTATCTTAGAGTACAAATATTAATTATTAACCGTGTAATTCTATAGACAATGCTTGGTTTGCATACATCTTATTAGATGTATGCAATACAGTGTAGGGAAGTATGGACTTTAGTCTAAGGCTAAAGAGTCTTAGAGCCTCTGAAAACAGCAGGACTTTCTTTTTGAGGAGATATGCCTGAAACTGAACAGCATTACATAAGAAAAGAAAAATGTTTCTTGCTCAAAAACTCACTTTCCTCAGAAACTCACTTTCCTCAGATTGAGGTGCAGTACAAATTAATGTCTTAGTTCTGAATAGAGAAAGCATCTGCATTAACTGTTGTAGTGTTCCAAAGGTTCTTTTTTGAGAATCAGCTGGACTTTCTTGTCTTTCTTTGAAGATGTTTCACTTCTCATCCAAGAAACTTCTTCAGCTTTGACTGGATGGTGAGGAATGGAAGGATTTATATACCTTGCAGTAAGTCATTTGCATTCTCTCATGGAGCTGTTGAGGCCATTAGAGGTTTGTCTGTGTCCTCAGGGTCACTTGTGTAGTGCAAATGGGTATGGAACTGCAGAAAGGACTGTGTTGTTGGAGCTTAGCTTTCTGAAGGATGTTTTCTGCCTGTGTTCCTTCACTGTTGAACACAGGCGCAGGCTGTTGGGGATGGGTCAGTGTTGTCTGCATCTCAGATTGAAGGGCAGATGGTTCCTATAGTCTGCAATTTTTCTGGAAATCCATTCATACCATTTCCATACCATTCGAAGGGTATTCATCCCAAAGTGCATAGCTAAATGTCTAAGCAGACTCTCAGTCCTCCAGGTCATGGTTGTCTTAGAGGTGCTTTTTCAAGAGGCACCTGGACTTTCTTCTTGTTTTTTTGGGGTGTGTGTGGGGGGGAGATGTTTTTCTTCTCATCCAAGCTGAAGAAGCTTCTTGGATGAAAAGTGAAATGTCTTCAAAGAAAAAACAAGAAAGTCCAGATGCCTCTTGAAAAAGCACCTTTGGGACATTCATAGGAACAGTTTTAGTCAATGATTTATGTATTTGTTTTGTACTATTTTGTTAATCATTTTTACATTTTATGTTGTAAGCCAAACAGAATCACCTGTTAAAATGGGTGGCTATATAAATCAAATCAATCAATTTATAAAAATAAAATGTAAATTAGAAACAAAACACTAGGCCCTAAACAGTGGTGGGATTCAACATTTTCTACTACCGGTTCTGTGGGCACGGCGTGGTGGCATGGTAGAGGAAGGTTACTGTAAAATCTCCAGTCAGAGGTAGTATTTGCTGGTTCTCTGAACTACTCAAAATTTTTGCTACCGGTTCTCCAGAACTGGTCAGAACCTGCTGAATACCACCTCTGGCCCTAAACCTAATCCACTCACATGCAAATGAAGTGTGTGCATTCTGCGGCTCCTAATGGGAACAGCTCAAATTATTTTCTAACATATGTCCAAATATTCTTTTCAATACAAAGCTGTCAAATTCATGTCATATTTATTTATTTTTATTTCTCAAACCTGGTTTAAAAATCTTTCCACATAATTAATTGTTAAGGTGTGAGCAGGTGTGGATGCGTCTGTGTATTTTAAAGAGTTACAAGTGATAATTAGGGGAAAATAATCCCCTAAAAATAACTGAAGAATCAAAGTTGGCAGGAGCAATTCCATGCTCTAAATGAGAGTTCCATCAAAGAGCTTCCTTCTTCCTTCCAGTTAATTTATGGTAATAATCAAAGAATTCCGATGTCAGGCAAACAGTTCATGTTGTGGAACAGAGGGAATTTGAAAATATAAGAAGAAAGCAAATAAGTATGGTGACTATTTCTGTAGCAGCATCAGAGAGATAAAAAAAAGCAGATTGTCCTAAATAGACATCAAATCAAAGTTGTCAGTGCTGGTGTGTAAAAGAAGTACAGAAAAAGAATGGAAATTGTCATCTGTAACAAGATGCTACATTCACAATGCTGTAATCTTGAAGCCTAAATCCAAATTAAGTTGACTGTTTTAAATCCATATATTTATTTGCTTGTTCTTTTCAGAGTTTAATTCTCTTCAATTAGTTTTTCTTTCTTTTAAAAAACAATTTTCCCACAACTTGGAATTATGCTTGGTCTGTTGATTGCTCTTCTATGGTTTTTCTCTCTCTCTCATGTTTTTCTCCAAAAACAATCTTACAGAAGTCCCCGCAAATCCTTTTTTCTTGGGTTTTATCGCTATTTACCTAACTATTGGAGAGTTGACCTACAGTACATGACTAGCTCCTTCTACTGTAAATATAGGCAGTTGACCAATTTTGGTGGGAAGGACACCCAATCGTGTTTTCTTTTTGTGTTATTGGAACATGAAATCATCCAGGTTGTGATTGTCTCAAAGATGCTTCTCCAAATGGCAACCAGACTTTCTTGGTGGGTTTTTTTTTTTTTTTTGCTCTCTGAAAACATTTCACTTCTCAGCCAAGAAGCTTCTTCAGGTCTAAGTGATTACATGAATGACTGCAAAGAATATAAATCCTTCCATTTCCCACCATCAGTTAGACCAGTGGTGGGATTCAAAATTTTTTACTACCAGTTCTCTGGGCATGGCTTGATGGGTGTGATGTGGCTTGGTGGACATGGCTTGGTGGACATTGCAGGGGAAAGATACTGTAAAATCTCCATTCTCACCCCACTCCTGAGGAAGGATACTGCAAAATCTCCATTCCTTCCCCACCCCACTAATCTGCTTTCCAGTTCTGTTCTCCTGTGCAAGGCAACAAAAGAAGACCCAGCTGAACAGCTGGGACTCGGGAGGCAGAGAATAGATGGGGGTGGGGCCAGTCAGAGGTGGTATTTGCCGGTTCTCCAAACTATTCAAAATTTCCACTGCCGGTACTCCAGAACTGGTCAGAACCTACTGAATACCACCTCTGAATTATATTTGAAGCAGCTTCTTGGATGAGAAGCAAAATATTTTGTGAGAAAAATCAAAACCCCAGTTGCCTTTTGGGAAAACCAGAACCAGGATGATTGAGAATTTCCACAGACATTCAAGCTGACAGTCATTGAGGAAACTGTTAGGTGTGTCCAGACATTTCATGTTTCTTCAAGTGATTACTAATTCTTCCAGAAATACTGCATCTATAGACATGTCAAGATATAAATGGGACAGTTAAAAATATTTTTGGCTTTTGAAACTGAGAAGATCAATTCAGAATGGTCTTTCTTGCTATGAAAAAAATAATAGAAAGAAGGCCATTTTTAAAAAATCAGTACAAGGAAATGTGAAAAAGAAGAATTACATTAACAAGAAATAATCAGCATTTGTAAGAAAATATTTTTCAGAATTCAGGAAATATGGATGTGTGTAAAATTTAAACACTAGTGCTGAGTAGGCATCAGAAATATTTTAGAAAAAAAGCTTTGTGTGAGGATAAACACAGCACCTCTCTACTATTTATTAAAACAGACTGATTTGTTTGCTGTGCTGCCATTATTTAATGGTGTATTGGCTCACTTTGATAATGTGTTATCAGTCTGGCAGAAATGAACTGGATTCCATTGTTAGAAAGATAGCAGTGCATGTACATAATGAGGAGCTTATTCTCCTGCAACTGTTTGTTACAGTTAAGAGACAACACAGTCCAAAGTGCTTGTTTCTGCCTTTGACTTAAATGTACAACGCATTATGCAGTGGGAATCCTTGATATCTCCTAATGTAATTGATACTGACATTTCCATTTAGATTTACCAGCCAATTTTACATTAAAACTGACTCTACATTTCTGGGTGAGCCTGAGAGATTACTCATCTTCCAGGAAACATCACATAAGATATTATATAGTTGTTTCTTCAATTTAATGTGTTTGGAGGCCATAGGCACCTAACTGACTTATTAAGTAACAATTTAACATCAAGTTGCCCACCCAAAAAAGGTTGATTCTTTGTTATCCAATTTGATTTATAAAATCAATGGAATAATCAACCTTTACTTGCATTTCACTAGAGTATCAATCTCACATTTCATTGTGGGAGGACCTATATGAAGATCACATGAAGAAGTAATTTAATTTCCTGAGGTGAATTTAGACAGGATACAATCATTTGATACAATTTCAGTAGTGGGTGCCGTTTTATTTTTTAACTATTTTGAGAGGGGCATGCCTATGATATTCACATTTTGTTTAAATAACCTTAAGCAAAGTGCAAAAATGCAGTAATAGTACTAATCACATTTCAAAAATTTGGCCTAGTATGGCACAAGCATAGTCAACGTAGTATCTCAAGCATAATCAACCATTCTATGTAAAATAGGACCTGTAATTTATGGTCAAAGTTCAAATCAACTTATGGTTTCCCACATCTCATCATCTTGGAAGTGCATGATACCAGTTGAAACATTGGCAGGGATCAGCAAAATGACTGCTTCTCCAAAATCAGCCAGTGATTAGGAATATCTGGTTGCTGCTGACACTCTTCTTCCCACTTGCTGGAAAGCTCAACAAAAGCTTTAGTGCTTTCTAATACAGTTAGTACTCCAATCAGCAGCAAAATAATTGACAACATGTGGTAGCTGCATGAGCAGGCAGACTAGGATCTCAACAGAAGCAGAGAGTTTGTTACGGCAAAAGGATATTCTTTCCTTCTTCTCATCGGTAGTCTTGAGGTAAATCTCAGCTGCTCAACCAGTTGCCTTTTGTAGTTGGCTGAAGGAAAGCTTTCTTCTTTCTACACCACAACTGGCCAACTGTGGTCAGCCAACTCTTGCTAAGCAGAGTAGATGATAAGAAATGTAGAGGAGGAGGGACTTGTCTTTTTTTGTTTGTTTGTTTGTTTCTCATAATGTTTACATTTTTTTTTTCTGGAAAAAGCATGAGATATGCCAGACACATGAAGATAGGTTTGGAAACATATTAGTCACTTTGATGTTACATTCTTACTGCTCTGCATTTGTCCATATTCTCTATTAACAATTCTAACATCTGTTTATCAGTGTAATTAACTGATATGATATGTACTAAATGAGATTGAATGTTCTGCTGTTAGCTATGCACAGGTATTGCACAATTCATGGAATGCAATATAACCCACTCAAAATACTATTTTACTATTAATTACCATACATTATCTTCTTTTAATAACCCCATAATCCCTTGTGGAATGGAGTCAGGGCAACTGAATGGAGCTAAGTGTTTACTGGCCGGATGCCTTTTCTGTTGCCAATGCAGAGTTTTATTCAGTAGATATATTCTCATTCTGCCCAGAGAGAAATTTCTGCCTCTACCTAGGATCAAACTCACAGCCTCCTGATTGTGAGGCTAGAACTCCACTTCTAGGCCACTAGACCACTATCAATTACTATACATCATATGATAAATTACTATATCTTTCACTGGCTTGCACAACTATATATATTTTTTTGATATTATATTATCAAAAAGTTTACCACTTCCATGTTGTGATTCTTTTTCATTATGGGTCCCATATTTACTGTTCCTTGATTCAGTTCAAGTTTTAAAGTTCTCATCAGCAGGTCCACTGCATTTGACTATAATTAAGATGACTTACAATGTCAGGAGAAGTTAATTTAATGTCTAATTTTACCTAAGGCTTAAGTTACACACTATGTCATAATTATTTGGCAAATTTTGAACTCCTAAGAAGTAAGATTTATCAAATCTACTGCCTCATGCCATTCAGGAAAAAAAAATGCATTAATTAATGGTAATATGATTAGCAAGGAACAGCTATCCTATGATGAACTGCTCTGATAATTTATGGTGTTTGCCTCAGGGATATGAAATAAAACAATTCATGTATTTTAAATATATATTTTAATATGCTAATATTACATAATAACTTTTGAACATTTCTAGGTAATGTTTCATCGGTTTTACAATAATAGTATGATGAATAAGAACTATTTTAATATACTTGGAACAACAATAACAAAAATTTAATATCAAAAACATTGTAGATTACTGTCAAGGAAACACTTCTAATATTCCATAGCCATTGGAAATATCCATATTTTTGTTAATGAAATCTCAAAGAGGACTTCAGTAGATGTGAACAGATGGGTGTGGAAAGGAACAATCATCTGGGTATTGAGCCCCAATTTATTTTAGTGTTTCAAATAAACACTATCAGTTTGAACTAAATCTCAAAGCAAATAAGCAGCAGTGGGTTTAATTATGTACAGTGTTTTTGTAAAAAAAAATATTTTACAATACTGACAGAGAAAAACACACAGTCAAAAGAAATGTATACAGAGTGGTTTTTTTTTCAAAGAAAAATGAAAAGTACAATAAAAATAAAAACAGAAAAATAGAACATGTTATTTAACTATAGTCACAATTCTATATATAGTTACTATACAGTAGAGTATTTAATTGAATGTTTGTAATTGATCAGGCCATAGATCAGAAGGTGGCCTATGAACTAAGGGAGAAAAAATTAGCATGGGGATACAACAACACCCCCATGTACACCAACCCAAAGACCCACATCCATCACCACACTCAGCCACACCCTTGCATACTCATACCAACACACCAAACTGAAATTTTGCTTGCTTGCTTGTTTTCCTCCCTCCCTGCTTCCTTTCCTTCCTTCTGAATAAAGGAATCTGAAAAAAAAAATGGGGAAAGAGCATATTTTTAAAAAACGTGGAATAAAAACAAACCATACATTAGCATCATCTAGGCCTAAGGTAGGGCTGTTCTGTAAATCAGACACCATTGCCATAATATCCTCTTCTATATTCTGTCTTCCTATGAAGGGATGCAGTGAAATATTCCCAATTTTGCTAAGTATCCCAACCTCCTTACCAATTTTCTACTCTTTTAACTGAAACAATTTTATCAACTGGCCCCTGAAGTTCATTGCCATATCTTCAGACTGGGTCTAAATTGAAAAGATATTGAGATTCAAGGAAGCTTAAATGGCTTCAAAGGGTTTCTATCAGCATGAGATCTTCCAGAACTACTGCTCAGTTGGAAAAGACATTTTTTTTTTAAAGAAAAAAACACCCACTGTATTGACGAAGCTATAGAAATATAATGTTTGGAATACTGTCTCACATTTTGATTACTGGTTTGTAGTCTCTGAAAGAAACAAACACTAATCAGATATTTCACCTGAGAGCAATCAGATTCCTGGTTGGCAGGAGTAGCTGACTCTCCTTTTACTGAGCCCCAAAATACCTCTACAAATTTGATGCTGCACAGGTTGTTTCAGTTGGAGAAGGAGAAACTTTTCAGGAATTTTCTTCCTTATATAAAAGGCACACATCAGTTTCCTAGCTGGGAGTTTGGAATGTGAAGGCATACCATGATTTTATGATACTTCTGCTGCTAAATACGCCTCCATTTAAACCCTGATGTTGCCATACACCCAGCTGTAACGCAAGAAAATTAGCTGTGAACTACTCTTTGAAAACACACATTCAATCTCTCTCTCTCTCCCCTTCTCTTTCCCCTCCCTTTCCTTCTTTCTCTTAGTTTCTGTCTGTATCTCTATCACCTATCTACAGCATCTGTCTGTCTGTCTGTCTGTCTGTCTATCTATCTATCTATCTATCTATCTATCTATCTATCTATCTATCTATCTATCTATCTATCTATCTATCTATCTATCTATCTCCTCTATCTATCATTCCAGCAAGACTACCCTATGTTTCGGGAAATTTGTTTCTCATTTTAAAAAAATGTGCCTGATATGGTTCTCTCCTTCCTTCATTTCACTTAATCAATCTTGGGGGGGAAACCTATGAATTCTGACTTACTACTATGTCAAGAAAACATCATACAGGGATTATTAAAATATTGCTGTGGTGCACCAAAGGTTATTCTTTCTGTCTCTGTCTCTTTCTCTTTCTCTCTGTCTCTGTCTGTCTGTCTCTCTCTGTCTCTGTGTCTCTCATCTATCTATCTATCTATCTATCTATCTATCTATCTATCTATCTATCTATCTATCTATCTATCTATCTATCTATCTATCTATCTATCTATCAATGTTTGGCTACTGTCTGGAAAATAGATAGCAGTATCTTCTACTTTCCTCCAGTCTGCCTCAAATATATTGAAAATGGTGGTGGGATGGCTGTACCTTTTACAAGCATTCAAACAGGAACGGCACTGTGTTGAAAAGTTCTGCCTTCCCCCACCAACTATTTCATTTGATTTGATGTAAAATATGCTCTTGGGTATATGTATGTCCCCAGAGGGCAAGAATGCTTTGATGAAATTCTCAAGACTGGTCTGTAGCTTTCTTGCTGCTGTCTTAGTTATGAATTTGTCAAAAGGTGCGTGTAACTGTGTGATCTCTTGAAATAAAAGAGTTTTTACTAAACTCTCTTTGTGGGGTGCTTTTCTTTATTCCCCAAATTTCTGATATCAGTAAGCTTGGGCAACTAAATGAGCTCAAGATATGTAAAAAAAGGGAAAAGATGCAGTGTGCTGTGTCATTTTTCAGCCATGCAATAAGTTCAAATTTATCACAAAAAGGTGCAAATATTTATTTGTCTATTTGTATCTTTAATTGAATTATATGGCTGACCATCAGAAACATGCAACTCTGGCTAGCTCACAAAATGTAAATATTCCCTACAAAACAAAGGAAAAATGAGAACAATAACCCAAAAAAGCAAATAAATGAAGCCTATCATGACCAAGGAAAACTAAAGCAATGCCTGGGTTCAACCTTTCTCCTGATCCTGGGAAAACAGCCAGTTCTTAAAGGCTCTCCAAAGGGCCAACAAGATTGAGAAGGTTGGAGATGGATTAGAAATTATCCAAAATGTTTGCATCTCATGATGGTTTCCTGAGAAGATGATGGATCACAGCCTTGTAAAGCATTGGAAGAACTAGATCACAAGGATGCATTCATCATTGCTGAACTACACTTCACTCTCTGGAAGTTTTAACGATCCAGGAGAGGCCAATCCTCAGAAAGACATTTATAAACCTTTCAGGAAATCAGAAGGCAGATTTTGATATATTATTACCTTGGATTTCCATATAAAGAAATAACTAACCTTTGAAAATAGTTGTATGGAGTTCTTAGTACTCTCTGAGCTTCATAGTTTTCTTACAGATGTTTCATTACCCAACTAGGTAACATCATCAATGCTCAGTAGGAGCGAGGTTTGATCTTTGTGGCTTGCCCTGTCAGCATTTTGGGACTGTTGCTTTCTTCTTGAAAATTCATTGATTAGGATACTGTTTAGTGCTTGATTGTTGTTCTGGTATTAATCCAGGTGTTAATCCTTGCTTATCTGGTTGTTGATTTCTGGCAAGAAGATGTTTTGGTCTTCTTGTTTCTTCTTTTGACTTTTTTCTTTTTTTCTGCAGATGAAACTATGGTTAAGTCAGTCCATATGTTGTACAATTAAGGAGTTTCCATCATGTCTTCTGACTGTGGTTGATATTCATTAATACACTTGGTTAGTCTCCTGCCTGCCTGTCCTACTGTTGTACTGTTATACTGTTATAAGAGCTGTAGTGGCATAGTGGTTAGAATGCAGTATTGCAAGCTACTTCTGGTCACTGCAATTTGGCAGTTCGAATCTCACCAGGCTCAAGGTTGATTCAAGCCTTCCATCCTTCCGAGGTGGGTAAAATGAGGACCCAGATGGTTGGGAGCAATAGGCTGACTCTGTAAACTGCTTAGAAAGGGCTGTAAAGCACTATGACGTGATATATAAGTCTACGTATTATTCTATTGCTATATTCCTTACACTGTATCAGTAGTGGGATTCAAAAAAAATTACTACAGGTTCTGTGGATGTGGCTTAGTGGGCGTGGCAGGGGAAGGATACTGCAAAATTCCCATTCCCTCCCCACCCCACTAACCTGCTTTCCAGCTCCGTTCTCCTGTGAAGGGCAACCAAAGAAGACCCAGCTGATCAACTGGGACTTGGGAGGCAGAGAATAGATGGGGGCAGGGCCAGTCGGAGTTGGTATTTGCCGGTTCTCTGAACTACTCAAAATTTCTGCTACTGGTTCTTCAGAACTGGTCAGAACCTGCTGGATACCACCTCTGCACTGTATGTGATCACTCCTATTTTTTTTTTTCTTCTGGGGCTACTAGAAGAAATTTTTTTGGCTTACTTAAAATGTTTTGAAGGGTTTTAGTTGGTTTGTGTGCTACTGTAATGCTAGGTGGTTGTAATAGTCTGAATTATGGAATTGTAATCTTTTTTTATAGTCAGCAGAGTATGAATTTTGCAGCATCTGTCTACTTCTGGAAATGACATGATTTTGTGTAACCATTCTAGACCAATCTGTGAAGGAAACATCTGTCAGTTTGCTTTTTATTTTCATAATTTTGACCTGGGAAACTGGATTTACTTTTCTTTCACCCCAACAAATACAGCGGTCTAATGTAACAGAAGTGAAAGAGGAGAATGGTTGGGGGTTAGGGAGAATTATCTCCAAATCTACGGAAAACATTTATCTGCTATTAGAGGTAAAAATGGAATGTCAACATTTGTCATGAAAATTAAAATGAAACAGAAAGGCCAACAAGCCACATAAATTGGAGTGACTTAAAAAGCAAGATTAAATTATTCTCCGTGCGCAAAGCCCAAGTCCCAAGTTTGGGAATTGCATTAAGGTCAGTTTTATGGACTCTTCATTTAGCTTTCGTCTGTCAGTCAGAATACACAGAGAATAATTAAAATGACATATCTTACTCCCAATGATGGAAGGGATAAGCAAGGTTCTGCTTCTGCAAGAGGCATTATAAGATTATACAGTAGTTTATACTTAATTATTTAAATGCCAGGCATACTACAGAATGGCAAGGCAAATAAAAACAGATCGATAGAAACTCCCACCTCCCAAAAAAGGTTAAACATTTGAAAAGGCAAATTAATGCTATTTTAATGTCAGGAACTGAGCAGGAAGACAGATTGGTCTCCAAATAATGTTCTCAGCTGAAAACTTCAGTTGAACACTTTAGGTGCTATGCCAAGGCGTATCAAACTCAAATCCCGGGGGCTACATCTGACCCATGGGGTGCTTAGATGTGGCCCAAGGGACTGCCTTGAAAACAGCGAAGGACTGGCCCTTGGTGCCTCTGCCAATGAAAACGGAGCTTGTGACCTTCCTGAGTTCTGAGTTCTGTTTTTGCTGGCAAAGGGTTGCAGGATGCCATCACAGCCAAAAATGGAGCTCAGAGACCCATTCTCACTGGCAGAGCGCTCAGGCTATCACAGACACACGCATCCGGACATGAGCAACATGTCACACCCATCCTGCCTATGCCCCCCTGCCCCCCCCCCAAGGTCAAACACAATCCTGATGCAACCCTCAATGAAATCAAGTTTGACACCCCTGTGCTACGCCAATACTTCTCTTATGTCAAGTATCTTTGAAACCCTATTGTACCCATATCTTTAAGGCTAGTGATGGCAGTGAATGCAAGCTATGCTTTCTGAAGTATGACCAATCCACTTAGTAGAATGGGGAGGCTGTGAAGTAATAGGAAAAACTGAACTGGATACATTTTTTTTTAACTTTTTTAGCCTTTGGGGAGAGGTAACTGGACTATTTTTCCAATGGCGTAAGCGTTGCAATCTGTTTTAATGTACCCATTCTGTATAATTGCTCAATGAAAATTGGCTGGAACATATGTATAATATACTCTGTTGCTTGTAACCAAATTTCTGGAATGCAGTCTCAGGGATGACTGAAACATGACTTAGGGTGGCATATAGATCAATGAACAAAATAAATGAGTGGAATAAATATTTTGCAGTTCCATGAGATAATACCTAAATAGCTTTAGAGAAACAAACCGGCATTAGGCAAATGATGCACTTAGATTTATAAAAAAAATAAAATTTGGATATGTACAGAAGAGACTCTCCTAAGCAACAACAGAATTTTTAGTGTTCAATAACAAAAATGCATACATGCAGAGCTGCTAATTCATAGTTGCTAGGGAACACTCTGCAAACAACCACAACAATAATAGCTTGTATTCCTTTTCGTGTGCCAGAATATCTCAATACAATGCATAGTGAAAACAGAAATTAAATAGATAATCAGACAATCCATTTAATCAGTATGAAACAACCTTCAATGGGACACATTTTAAATAGTCACAGATTTGAATACAGTAATAGAGATGCAAGAATGGGAAATTCAATGGAAAAAGAACATTATATTTACTCCAAATATTGTTCCTGGGGTGAAAAATGATATAAGATATTGTACCGATATTGCTCCAGTCCCGATACCAAAATAAACAATGCTGGAAATGCAATGAATATATAGAAGTATTGTTAAGCTTAAAAGTTTGGAAAAAGTAATTAATAAAATGAAACAAAGTTCAATTTCTATTGCAACCTACAATATTTTTATTACATTTTAATCAACTACTGTATGCATTTCTTCTGAGTAGACTGAACAAGCTTTGTATATGTTAACTGCTGCTTTGTTTTGATATGTTTTCTATTGAAAGGAATTTTTCCCTCAGAAAATAGTTAATCAAAATCTAAAATAGGTTTGTAGGAATAAGTTGATAGGAATGAAGGCAGGGAAGGAGGGAGGGAGGTGGGAAGGCTGGGGCAGAAGGCATTGCTTCAATATTCATACCAGGAAATCATGAAGCAAGAAAATCATGAACCCTAAGCAAGATATCTCAGATGACATTTTGTGGCTCTCATTACACATAACAAGATCCCTCCTGATAATATCATGAGTATGGTAGTGAAGAGAACTTGACAGTTCATTGAAACCTTAACTTTTTTTTTTTTTTTTGTAAAATCCCACTTAATTTGAAGGATAGAGCTGCAGACTGCTATTTAAGGACAGGACTTATTTAAGACTTTTCATTTAAGCACTTACTTTAATTTAATCTATTTGGTGTCTTCATTTGCACTGCTCTTCACTTGCCATGCAAGGGAAAAGAACTGTTAGATGATTTCCCATCTAGAGTTTAGAAAGTAATTGTTAGCACTCACTTTGTGAGATTATATATTTTTTTCAATAAATCCCAAATTTACTGCTTAATTGGCAAGTGACATAGCTATGGAAATTCTGCTGATAGAGTATTGTTTCTTAAATTTTTGTGGACAGAGTTTCAGTGAATTTAAAAGGCCAGGAGAGGTGAGCTCTGTTGCTTATACTTAAATTGCATTGAAAACAAACAACCAAACAAAAAATGTTTGGTTTAGTCATGGTCATTATCAAATGTTGTATCTTTTGATCATAAAAAGTGGAATTTCAGGGCCTTTCCCACTGCTGTTGTTCTTTATATTGTTGGAAGAAATATCCTTCTGGGTTCAGTTCCAAGTGGGGAAAAAGACACTGGAAACATGGAAGTTTTGCTTGGAAAGAAGGTTTACTGATGAACATGCCTTGGAGCTCTTGGGTGAAGAAAAAGGGAAGAGATGATGAGAGTCCCTGGGTTTTATACCCTCTCTGGCTTTGAACTTCCCGGCGTACAGGAAGAGTATCCTGATTGGTTGCTGTCAGAGGTCATAGCTAGCTTCATCTGTGTGCTAAGTTTGGTTGAAACTTGCTGAATGGTACAATGAAGGGCAATTGAATGGCTCTGCCTGAAGGAGGTAGATCTTTGTTATGTAGAATAGACTGTCCCAGGCCTTAATGGCCCGTTAACAAAGGTGGGATGGGGCTGAGTTTCTACTCTTTTAGGGGAAATATTCTACCTTCTTCAATATATCCTAAAACATTTCATTTTTCTAGGAAAGGGGTGGGTTTTAACTTCCAACAATAGCTACAGTATGTTTGTATCAGCAATAAAATAAAATATCTCTGCTAAAATTTGCTTCTATTGTCTCTGTTGCCAGATACTATAATCTCTAGGCTAAGGAGTGTTAAAAGCCTGACAGATTTTTGCCTACTGTCAGAATAAGAGGAGAAACGTGTCACTGGTAAGAATATTATTATTAAGGTATCTTTTTGTCCCGATTAGTTGCAAATGGGACTGGCCCTCAGCTATGCAGGAGTGAAGCAGTACCAATAATTAAATGATTGACACCCCTGTGAACTATTGAAAATCCAGATTTATTCTCCAAATAGACAGCTGTATTCTGAATTAAGCACTACAATATGCTTCACAAGGAGATCGTTAATTTAATTTATTGCCTGGTAGGGAACAGTAAAAGGTACTGTTCATCTCGAGTGGGGAAGTGTTGATGAAAATTATGTTATACAATGATTTAATGCCATCTAGAAACAGAGTGAGCTCTTCATTGAAGCTGCTGTTAAGAAAAAAATATCCAAGCAATGAAAATCACCAGCACCACATACCAGATGAAAACAAAACTTAAAAGTTCACTGGTAGCAGCAGTTCTGTACCATCAAATGTTATTGTCAATTTTCTACGGAATGAATGGATAATTTGATGAAAAGCCATCTTCTCTCCTCAAGTTAGTACTTACTCTCAGGGCCGTCAGTGATTAAAGAAATCATACTTCACACATCCTAGGATTTTTAATTGATTGGTTACATCTGCATGAATTTACATATGACTAAATGAAGATGCGGGGAGAAACATAATTTCGGTGAAATGCAGTCAACTGCAGATGAATTTTTTTTTTAAGGAAAGAGAAAGGGGGAAAGAAATAGCTTCTGCAAAATGAAACTTGCCATCTTTAGTTTTAGAAAACGTCCCTAATGAGTGTTCCAAAACAAAGTAAACCCAAACTTAGTTGTTAATCATAGCACATTTTAACTTGCTCAATTATGTCTTACATGAATGCTGCTGAACCTACAGCTTACTCTTCAACATAAAGATATGGTATTTAGCACAATACAAGAATAATGGAGTTGGAAGAAACCTTGGAGGTTATCTAGTCCAATCTCCTGCTCAAACAAGAGATTTTATACGAATGCAGACTAGTGGCTGTCCAACCTCTTCTTAAAAGCCTCTAGTGACGTAGCATCCACAATTTCCAAAGGCAAGCTGTTCTACTGGTTAATTGTTCTCAGATTAGGAAATTTCTCCTTAGTTCTAGGTTGCTTCTCTCCTTAATTAGTTTCCATCCATTTTTTCTTGTCCTGCCTTCTGGTGCTTTGGAAAATAGTTTGGCCCCTTCTTCTTCATGGCAGCCCATTAAATACTGGAACATTGCTATCATGTTCTTCTTTTTACTAGACTAGACATACCCAATTCCTGCAACTGTTCTTTATATATTTCGATAAGTTTCTTAAATTTATTTATTTTTATTCAGTTTCTATATCGCTCTTCTATTCAGCCAAACACATAACCTGTTTGATAACAGCTTCCCTAATGCCCTATGCATAATGGAAGCCATTATGAATCCATTAGGAAAATATTTGAATGGCTGTCAAGTTTAGTATTTCTACATGTATAACGCATATGTGTATTGTGCAAATATAATAGATGTTGTTTAAAGATGTTTAAATCATGCACTTATTTTAGGAATTGCTTTGAGATAAAGAACACATAAAGAGACAATTAGAGTAGGACTTTTGAAAGAAAAAGGAAAGATAAGAAACTGAGCAATTGAGGTAAGTAAATTGCAAGTGCATTAATATTTTTTCTCTCTCTTTTCAATGTCCCCCATTTGCTTAACTTTCACACAGAAAATGTTCAGAATATAGATGTTTTAAAAAAGCCAAAAACGTTATTGTCCTAAAAGTACTTATGGTAGTATATAGCATTTTGTTTTGTTGGCAACCATATAAATAAAACCTGGTTTACAATCTGTTTGAAGAACATATAAAAACAAATTGGCATTTGGGGTAAAGAAAGGTTGTATTCAATAACTCAGAATTCAAATTGCAATTGGCTTCATTTAAGTCATCAAAAATATATAACTAAGCAGTGTAAAATGGATTCTCCTAAAGGTCACCAAGATTTTCTCAATACACACTTTATTTAAATGCTTAAGAATTAATCATCCTATGTTGGCTAGAAAGTAAACTGATAGAATTTGCCATTGTTTAATATTATGACAGTAATTTAAAATCATATGAAAATAAGATATACTCATCAAATTAATATTTACTTATTTACTTACTTAGTTAAAACATTGATAAAGTTGCCTGTCTTCTAACTAATTTGGGGAAGCTCCCAATCATACAATGACTAATATAGTTGGGTATAATCTGATATGGAGTTTGCATAACACCATCATCCCTCCATACACAAACTTTAAATTTTGGAAGAGTTTTATAACTTCAGCAGATGCTGTCTCAAGCAATTAAATATCAAACACAGTACTGTCTGTAGTAAATATTTAGCTTCTGCAATATTCTGTTTGCATACTTCTGCAACTAAAAACTATGTACTACTGTAAACACTTTGATCTCCACATTGTTTTGAGGGGGTCAATGAGGGGCACATTAACAACTAAGGCTGAAAATCGAAATGTTGACCCATTGGTTTTGAAGCAGTTCTCTCATTTGCATCAGGAAACGATATTCACAAAGAAAGTTGCCTAGCACAATTGGTCATGTATCAAGTTTGATCATGGCTTTGATGCTATATTCTTGCATCTTTGCTAGTTTACATTGATTGTGATAGTGATGATGATGGTGATCATTGCAGTTAATATTTGCTGTCTTTCATTGTCAATATGACTTTTAATTCCTGCTCTTTGTTTTACCTATTATTTTGAATTATATGCTGTCTTGGGAATTTTTATATTAAAAAATGTGCTTAAGAGAGATAGAACGTTTGTGCAATATTTAATCTGAGGCTGTGATTTGAAATTCAGAATCAGAATAGAGCTTGGAGGTCTAGTCCAACCCTCATATCTGGTATATCTCCATATTCTCATATGGGTATAGTCCAACCACCTCCTTGAACAGAAGTCTGTGTACCATTTCAGACAGATAGCTGTTCAGTCTCTTTTTGAAAGTCTCCTGTGATGGAGCACCTAGTTTCTGAAGGCAAGCTCTTCCATTGGTTAATTGTTCTCGCTGTTAGGAAATTTCTCCTTAGTTTTAGGTTGCTTCTCTCCTTGGTTAGTTTCCATCCATTGTTTCTTTTCATGCCTTTTGATGCTTTGGAAAATAGTTTGACCTCCCATCATATTTGCAGATTTGACTTTGTAAATGAAAGGCTATCTGATGAAGATATCTGTTTTCAACCTCATAGTAGCATTTAGAATGTACAGTGCCCAAACAGAAAGATGGACAGTTATATAAATTTAACAAATGTAAAAAAAATGAATAAATAATAAATAAACAGAATATGCCAAATATTTTGCCAGGCCCCAGAAATTTGCTGGTTTCATCAAAGCACTTTTCAGCCATGCTCAAGTATTTACATGCAATATTTTATTTCTAATATTCTGATAGCAAGAAGCGATCCAGAATTTGGCTATATTTATTCAGAAAAATTAATATCTCTCTCCCTCCAGATTTTCTACCACAAGAAGTAAGTTGGTTATGTCTTCCATTTTGAGAATTTGGAGTAGGAATGAGAATAGAACAAGCCGTGCATTTTAAGGAAAAAAAGCAAATCATCATATTTTCTGATACTCTGAGTCTTGCTCTGAAAGTTTTATTGAATTCAGGGCCGTGTCAATTCATATTACTGGATGATGATGAAATTAATGTTTCACCAGGAGCCGAGCTCAACTCGAGGGGATCTTTACCTTGTAAGGAAAGGACAGCAAGGAGAAGTTGCCAGGAGCAAACTCAGCAGTTCTAATATATATTTGAAAAGGACTATTTGTAAAACCTTTTTATTGCTTCTCAATAGGGAATGTCATTAGCTGGCTGGAATCACTGATAGATGTTGCGTGATAAAATGCTGTTATAGGGACTTTGCACTGGTGTTGTGCCAGTATGTGTATTTATTTGGTATAACCTTCTTCTTCTTTCTGAGTACAAAGACATTATAGAATATGCTTCTGTAAGATATTTTCAGCAATACTGCCATCCCATGACCAATGTTCTGAGTTATCAAAACACTGCATGTGATATACCCCTGGAATTGGAGGGGTAATATCATTAGATCACTAAGGGAAATTCAAGGGAGTATTTCAGGGCACTCTTTAGCAAAATTAAGTTTTCTAAAATAATTAAAAATGAAAGGAGCTTTCTGGGGGTCGCAGGAGATTCAGAATGTTTGGTACACTTTACCAAGTGGGAATTAAACAAGAGAGCTTCATTCTGAAGAATTGGATTTGGCACTAATTTGGAATGGGCACCTGAATGTGGATTTACAGTAGGTGGCAAAGGTGGACTCTATAGCTGGGCTCAGACCAACTTAAGCAGGATTGCCCATCACAGAATACCAGGGCTGCAGGTATTATTATTATTATTTATTAAATTTTTATACCGCCCCTCTCCCGCAATAGGACTCGGGGCGTTGTACAGCCAAGATAAAAGGTATGATTGGAAAACCAGTAAATAGATTATAGATAGATAGAAGATAGATACAGTAGATAGATAGATAGATAGATAGATAGATAGATAGATAGATAGATAGATAGATAGATAGATAGATAGATAGCAGAATAAAGTAATAACAAATTGCAAAAATACCTCTATGATTGTGTCCGGCTAATTAACTTGAATTCATGCTGAGCGCAATAGAATCTTTTCATATGCGTACACACATGCACACACACAAAATCATAGGCAATGCAAACTATAGATACAAGAAAAATATTTATTTGGTTTATTTTACCATTCATTCAGGACCTCAAGGATTAGGGGAATATTTAAATTTTGAGAAAAAAAGAGAGGGAGAGAATTCTCATTTTTTTGTTCTACCAGTAAAATGTCAAGCATAGGTATAATTGGTCCCCCAATCCATCTCTTTTCAATTGATCTAGACATGTAAAGAAGACACAATGATTGTAATGTGAATAGTGCTAGGGGAAAATGCTATATGTTTATATAGTATGTGCATGTGTGTGTATGTGTATATATGTATATGTATGTATGTATGTATGTATGTATGTATGTATGTATGTATGTATGTATCTGCTATAATTTCTGGTGCTTAGACTGTGCTTCATGCAGTCAAACCTGTCTGATGCAGAATTAATAGCAAAAGGGGAAAAATGTTATTCAAGGATGTCACAAATATATAAAACTAGTATTTCCTCCGAGAAATCCATAGAAGGTAATAACTAGAAGAATAAAGGACAAACAATATCTATAAGTACCAGAGATTACACTAATGGTGTCATCTCTTCTCAGCCATCAGGAGTATCCATCTGCCCTGCCTTCCAGTTAGAAAGCTTAAATCTCATAACTCATAATTCCACAATAAATTTAAAAATATATTATAAGTAATTTAAATGCATACTAACATTCTGTGTCAGTTGAAGCAGCTTTTGTATTTGTAGCTCCGAGAATAAATATTACAAATAAAAAACACACACAGAGACACACATGCATACATATCCCAAGTATTTTTCTCTGATTGAGGCAATCAGATTCTCAGTTGACTTAAACTGATATCATTCTTCACCAAGCAATGGAACTGATTGATTGAAGCCATTTAGTGAGGTGGCTCAGATAATTGGCATGCAAGTTACAGTATTATAAGTAATACATTATGGACAGAAAATACTACTGCATACTCCCCCCCCACTCTCTCTCACACACACAAACACACCTAATTTTAATTTTATTCTAATTTTACTTTGCAAAAAAAAAAAAATACAGTCATCCATAATTTTTACCCTTGGTTAAGCAGGAATGAATCTTGATATGCTTAAGGGCAATATTTCTTATTTAAAAAAATTCTATTGCTCTCTTGTTTAGCCTGTTGCATTATATAAGTTAAAACATGTCATTTGAAAGACTGCAATTTACAGTTCTTGAATGGTAATTTGTAATAATGTTTTTGAGTCTGCTTTGGGGCAGAAGTTGTGTACAATGAAATTTCAATCAGAATGCAGTTTGAAATTATCTGAATCTTTCAATCCAATAAACTTAGCTCTAGCTATTAATTCTGAAAGGCCAGGAGGCAAAGTAATATATTTATAGACAGCCAATTTATCTATTGAATCCTGATATTTTCTTTCTAAGCCTATTAAAGATAGCAAAGAATGTAGATCTATCTATCTATCTATCTATCTATCTATCTATCTATCTATCTATCTATCTATCTATCTAGCTAGCTAGCTAGCTAGCTAAATAGCTATCTATCTATCATCAATCATCTATCTGTCTGATGCACTAATACTCCATACAATCAAGATATCAGAGGAAATACATTTGTAAACACATTTGGTCATACACACATACATTTCCATGCAGACATACTCACACTCATTTGCGCTCACACACACACACACACTACCACCACATATAAATGTCATTCTAATGCCTGACCAAAGCAGCATTATCCTTCTATCTGAGGAAAATACCTGACTTGCCAATGTTTCAAAAATTCTGAAGAACTTTAGGGAAATGTAGATAAACAACCACCAATTCCCTGCAACATTTGTTTGTTTGATTTATATTCTGCCCTTTTATATTAGAGAAATGCAAATGATGCTAACAAAACAAGACATGGAACATATATTATTAAACAGAAGGGAAAGTGGAAGAACAGGGGATCACTGTTTAGCATTCCCATACTGAAAATCATCTGTACATTTGATTAGCTCTCTGGGGCACCAAATTATGCTTGGATGTTCTCAGAGAGCATATTATTCACTTTTGTAGTAGTAAGTCTGTTGTTTTTCCTCTACTTTCCTTTCTCATTGATTCCATATAGATAGCAATAGCAGTTAGATTTATATACCACTTCATAGTGCTTTACAAAACTCTCTAAGTAGTTTACAGAGTCAGCATATTGCCCCAAACAATCTGGGTCCTCACTTTAGCAACCTTGTAAGGATGGATGGCTGATTCAATCTTGAACTGGTCAGGTGTTGTCGTTAGCCGGCAACAGGTGCAGATGGCTGAGGAGAGCAAGGATTCAGAATAGGGCCCAGGACCATTAGGGAGTGGACTGCTGCCTTCAGAGATTGCGGGGGCTGGCAGCAGTGATGAGGAGGTTCCTGAGGAGGCTGTGCAAAGTGTGCATGCTCTTGCGCACAGGATTGCTCATAGGAAAGAGCAGTTACAACAGCATGGGTGACTCGGGAGTAAAGCTGCAAGGTAATTGCCCCTCCTTCAAGAAGATAAAAGCCAGCTGTGAAAGGAACGTACTTTGCAGAAGGCAAAGACATTTTGAAACTCCAGCCTTGTGGATGTTCCAGTATCCTGAGTTTGTATTTGAAGATTCTTGTATTGTAAATTATTTCTTGTCTGTTATCTTTTGACAAGTCCTGCACAGTTTGGCAAGGACTTGTGCTTATCACAGCTAATTATTTTGCAAAAGCATTACAAGGTTTCTGTTCCTTTTGGATTGTGTTTGATTTATTGGAAAAGGGCGTGGGTCAGAACATCAGGATCAAACTCCCAGCAGTGGGTAGAGTCAGCCTGCAATACTGCATTCTAACCATTGCTACCATGGCCCTGGTGGTTATGCACTGACAATCAACATATTTAAGGCAGTGGAGCTGTCATCATAGAGACTGGAATTTCTGTGGAAAATTGGATAAAGAAGGGGTTATTGTATACATAGATTTGAATCACTGCTTACTGAGATTTTTTCCGACAGATAATTCTCTATGGCTCTATTTTCCCCATTTCAAGAATGGTATCATTTGCCATTATCTATAATGGCCACATTTGCCATTCTAAACCCAACATTGTCCTTATGACGATGGCAGCTTGACAAATGCACTTTCAGCCTACCATTACTATTTTTCACTGGAATTTAAACATCTTTCGGGGAAGTCATTTTTGTAAACTAAGCTGTATACGTTCTTAAGTAATTCAAAAGCCAGGGGATGATTGATGAAACAATGTACTTCCCATAAACTCTTTGAATACTGCATAGAATGTGAGTGATAAACTTGTCCATCTCTTTTTGATTCTTGATTCAACAGAATTAAATTTCCTAAGGGCTGTTATCATTCTTGTCAAGGACACAAGCCTTTAGTACCTTGCTTTCTTATGGCATATCCTATATTTCTGCTCAAAATACAGCTAGGTTTTTTTTTAATGTATTCATAGATGAGTAGTCCCAATCATTGCTAGAGAGACTGCATAGTAGTTTTTCACAAGGGTGTATTGAGATCCATAAGTGACGTATAGGCAACCACACACAGAATACATGAATTTTGAGATCTATTGCGCTCTTCATTTCCTGAAAATATTAAACTGTTTTAAATATTATTGAGAAGGAAAAATGATACCTAATATAATTTACAGAATATAGACTATAGAAAATAACTTATCAACCTGGGAAATATCTGAACAGAAATGTATTTGCTATGAAATAGTCGAAAATACTTGTAACTTGGGTTTTAGATTTTGGCAATTTAGCTTCTGAACATTTTATTACCAGTCTAGGTAAGGTTTTTCTTGTCCTGTTCTCCTTACTCACAAGATATTTATAAGTTAAGGAGAATAGGACAAGAAAATCCTGCTGATGATGTTATCTAGACCTGATAATGAAATGTTCAGAAGCTGAATTGAAACAAGCTTGGAAAGAAAACCACTGCCAAAATTTATTTGCTATATTCTAAAATTCCTATAGTTCTATTATATTTAAGGTTTCATCCCATCCTCTTTTCCTGACCTGGTTTAATTTCATGACCTATTCATTAACTTTAAAAATAAATACAAAATGCACTACTTATCCTATTGTGACCTAAATGAAGGAAAAAGCACTGGGGCTCTTAATTTTTGCTTTCAAAATAAATTTACCGGAATTCATATTTTTAAAGTCCATGTGATCTTTCTGTTCCAAAATACTTTAGATTTATTCCATTTCAACAGTTAAATTAATTGCATGTACATTCACATGCAGGCAATTGATGATGTGGGGAAGAAAAAGAGAGAAATAATTTTGAAAATAAGTATTATTATTTGTATATTCATGCTACGCAACTTTAACTAATGTCCATTTCAAGTATATTCTTTATATTTCTTTATATTTAACTAGACTATCAATGAAATATAAATGTTGTGTATTGACTGAAGTTCCCACTCAGGTCCGTGCTTTGAGCGGGAAAGCACGGACCTCTCCCATTGGTTGATGCCGTTTGACAGCCGGCTATAAAAGGCAGCTGTCAAACGGCATCAGCTGTTACCGCTCCAGCTGGCTGCCATGTTAGAGTGGCAGTAGCGGTAACCCTTTATTTTTAAATAAAGTTAGAGCTGAACCCTTTGCCTCGGTGTCTGCCTGAGTGATTGCCGCCGCTCTACAACAATAAATCAGCATAAAAGTTGTTTTATATCTGAGATTTCCCAATGTGAGGGTCTTGGTCAATCAAAGCGCTTATGCACCGTTCCTCAGAAACAGTGTCAAGGTGATATATTGCTGTCTTCATTCCTGCCATTTTAAAATGTTGAAAATAAGAAACTTATGTTACTGTTTTGCTATGAGTTGCCTGAATCCTTCGACTTCAGACATCTCCTCAACCCAGACTACATTTATTTATTTATTTACTAGCTCTATATCTGTGCTTCACTATGAAACTATGTGATCGGGCTTAGTTATTGGGGAGGAAAATAATGGGAAAAAATTGTGCCTCTGCCTACCAGGATCCATCAGTATTCATCTGGCTAGTGTCCTGTCAATGTGTGAGAGAGAGTTGAGGGCTGTTTGGAAACTGAAACAGTATTTGCTGCGTGAGCAAGGAGACAGCAAGGAGCCTGGGTGTGGCTTAGCTCAACTGTTCTGTACTAAAGTTGCTTGGTGTTCTGAAGGTAAAACTGAAACTGAAACTCCTATCCTCTGCTTGTGTTTTGCATTTGGAACAGATTTCTTTTCAGGT
The DNA here is from genome assembly GCA_023653725.1 of Bungarus multicinctus. Taxonomy (NCBI): domain Eukaryota; kingdom Metazoa; phylum Chordata; class Lepidosauria; order Squamata; family Elapidae; genus Bungarus; species Bungarus multicinctus. The sequence goes on along the minus strand of CM042851.1, from coordinate 40,527,093 downwards.
GGGGATGGGGAGTAGAACTCCTTAGCATCAGAGCGTGTTAATAAAAATATAGGAAATACTAATACTGTGATGGTCATTTTGAAAAATCCTTTCTTAGTGAGCACCTAGAAGCCAAGAGGAACAAACATGCCAAATTTCAAGTTTGTAGGCTTTACAGTTCTGGAGATTTTGTGATGATGCGTGAGGGGCATTTCACTTATATAGAGAGAGATTTATTTAGGGTATGGCAAAAATGTTAAAAAGGACATCAGAATTACATTCTCAATGAGAAAATATGAAATGATTCAATGAGCAAATTCAAAGGTAGATTATTTATATAGTCAATACATGATTTGCATACAGAAAGTCTCTGAGGTTTTCCTGATGTGTGCTCAGAAAGCATTGTTCCATAATATATCACACTGTCTGCTCTTTTACCAGAAACATGTTGGATAACAAACTTTATTATGCGGAAACAATGAACATGTTATTGCTAAGATCTATAAAACATTATTGAAATTGAATTTGGAAAATGAACATGTTAAACATTTTATAATTCAGTAGGCAAGAAATTTTGGATATAATGTGATGCTTGAACAATGGAAAAATATGTGGATGAAGGATTTAAAAATTAATTTACATTATAATCTAAAAGAAATTTTCTGTCAGATGATGTATCATTGGTATTTAACACCAGACAAGTTATCCAAGGTGTGTAAAGGTATGTCAAATGAAAGTTGGAAGTGTAAAAGTAAAGAAGGGACTTGCTATCATCTATGATGGACTTGTGATAAAGTAAACAAATTTTAGGGGTATGATTCATATTTTAATACAGAAAATTTTGAAAAATGGAGATAAAAAATGAAAACAATACTTTTTTCTTCTGGGTTTAGTGGAAAAAGAATTGGGGGAAAGATGGAATTTTGTTATTCTATATGTTGACAGCAGCAAGACTACTTCGATTCCTACCATGGATGAATGGTTGCATGGAGTTGGCTGAAATGGCAAAATTGACTATTTTGATTAAAGAAAAGAATATAAGTACTTTTGTTTCCACATGGAGATCTCTTCTGGACTTTGTGCTTGAAGTGGAAAAGAATAAAACTTTGACTTTGAGTTTTACCGATTAGACTCATAGATCTTTATAGAAATGGTTTGTTTAGTCGTGGGATTAAAAAAAAAATTACTACCGGTTCTGTGGGCATGGCTTGGTGGGTGTGGCAGGGGAAGGATACTGTAAAATCTCCAGTCAGAGGTTGTATTTGCCGGTTCTCTCAACTACTCAAAATTTCCGCTACCGGTTCTCCAGTACTGGTCAGAACCAGCTGAATACCACCTTTAATATATACTCTCGCTTGATATATAGAGAGGAGGATTCAAAGGATGGAGAAAGGTATAAAACCTCATTAGAGAAAATGGCATCAGAGCATCTTCACATTATACCTGCATACAAAGAAAACTAAATAAATAAAACATGATATAGCATGCTATGTATGGACAGATGCAAAAGAAGGCAAACTTGGAAGGCAGTTGCATAGTTTTCCTCCAGGGTTTTTTAAATGTCTGAAAATGCCTCCCTTGGTCTCAGCAAGACCATTTTATTTCAATTCAGACTTTATTTGAAGTAACATTTGTTGCCAGTTTAAGCAATAAAGCAGCTGCTCCTGGCCATATCCATGTTTTCATATATTATATGCTTTGGTAATAACATCAAGTGCCTAAATATTTCGGAGTTATGAGCAGCCTAAAGTTGATAGTTCTGAAGTGAAACTTAATTCCAATTCACTAAACTTCTGGAAAACCTTTGAGCATTCAAACACAGTTCTTCTGTCTTTTACCTATTTTGCTGTGCAAATCAAATGTGTTAGCTCCAACATTTATACAGTATTTGTGTAAAAAAAAAAAGGCTGAGAGGGTAAGGGAACAACACAGACTCTATATATTTCTGGCAATCTCTGCAGTCTAAATGATTATTCAATGAATTAAAAGTCCCCCATAATGAAAGTCATATTATTTAAAGAGATACTAATTTATTAATATGAATAGGGTTCTTGCAAAAGAATCAAATTATGGTTTGATAGGAAATGTGCAAAACCCAACCAGTCCTTAATTGAACATTTCAATTTATGTAAGAATAATGATTCTGTTAAATTTATTTTGTCAGCAAAAGGGTTAGGAGGCATAAGGGAGAAAGAAGAGGAAAGTATGTAACACTTCTTCCTCATATTTTTTCCCACAACAACATTATATAGTGAGTTGGGCTGTGAGGGAGAGTGACTGGCCCAAAATCACACATCTGATGTTCATGCCTAAGGTGGAATCAGAACTCACCAAAACTCTGCTGATTTTTAGCCTTGTGTCTTAACTACTAGATAAAACTTTCTTGAAATGCTCAAAATATTAATTTTGAAATTGGAATTTTCAATATTGAAACATTTAGTACTTTATCTGTAAAAACATAATTTATAGTTGCATTAGATTCATAGGAATTGTTTTCAAAGGTTGTTGATCATTATTCTGAACAGGTGTGCTTGTACATATGCATGTTTGCTTTGACATATTCTAAGAAAAAGCCCATTTGGGTTCTTTTTTAAAAGAACCATATTTGGTTTATTCTTGGACATGGCTTTCTTATTTTCAAATAAAAAACAGTGATCACCAATTGTTTCCATTTCTCAGAAGAACAAAAGCACAAGTCTATATATGCTGATTTAAAAGTAAGTTTTTTGAATGAGGTTTACAATACAGTAAAACATGCTTTGGATTATTCTCTTAATTGCTTGTATATTCCATTATATAATTCAATATATGAATCCACTGAGGAGGTGACACTTAATTAGCCGGAAGCTTTGCTCTTGATTTTACTGTATTTGTTTAGCAATTATGGGTTACCTTTAAGGGCAAAGGTTTCCCAAAGTGGCTTACAAGAGATTATTGGTTTCATATATAGAGCAGGATAATTTAATTTACCTTTTATACATGGAACATTGCACTGAATCATTGTGGAACACTTGCATTCTTCTAATCCAGGCCACCAAGAAACTTCCATGCCCCAAACTATAGCTGAATAATTTCAGTTGATACACCATCCCTTATCTTGATTCTATATCCGTCTTTCCTAATTTGGCTGGCCAACTACATCAGTTGAACAATATTATAACAGTGACCACATTTTCAAACAATGCTCCATATTGAACCTTGGAAAACTCCTGTTTGAAACTCTGTGTCTCTATGGATTGTTGACAATAATTTGTTTAATTGATGTTTAATCATTAATCACCCTTTTTATTTCTCCAGTCTTTGGAATTTATTTTAAAACTCATCTGAAGGATTGTTCCAACTTCCTGATTTTGCCAATTCCAGAACATCATGAGGATGAACATAGCTACATATTTGTAAATATAGGAAATCTTCAATCATTTGACTTTTGCTCTTTTTGGACAATATTAAGCCTGAGAATGACAAGATAATGTGCGCTTAGTAATTAGTCAGTTGTTTTTTTTTTAAATTGTCAAGTGGCAACTGTCAAGTTGTGCCCAGCTCTGGGGGCAGTGTTCATCTCCATTTCGTAGCTGAGGGAGCCAGCATTGTTTGGAGATGCTTCTGTGATTATATGCCCAGCATGACCGTATGCCAAGGTACACATAACACTGTTACCTTCCCACCAAAATGACACCTACTTGCATGCTTTTGAACCAGAAGTGGTATTCGGTATGTTCTGACCAGTTCTGGAGAACCGGCAGTGGTAATTTTGAGTAGTTCAGAGAACCGGCAAATACCACCTCTGACTGGCCCCTCCTCCATCTATTCTCTGCCTCCCAAGTCCCAACTGATTGGCTGGGTCTTCTTTGGTTGTCCTGCACAGGAGAACGGAACTGGAAAGCAGATTAATGGGGTAGGGGGGAAATGGGATTTTGCAATAACTTTTCCCCAGGAGTGGGGTGGAATGGAGATTTTACAGTATCCTTCCCCTGCAATGTTCACCAAGCCATGCCATGCCACCAAGCCATGCCCACAGAACTGGTAAGTAAATGTTTTTGAATCCCACCATTGTTTTAAACTGCTAAGTTGGCGGGAACAAGAGCTCAAATATGAGTATAAGTATCCTGTTCACACATACTCAGAGAATGCTAGTCAGTAGCTGACCTCTATGTTTTATCTCTGCCTTGTATAAGGCAACATTTACATCGGGAAGGAAGGGAGGGAGGGAGGAGAGAGGAAGGAAGGGAGATAGTAAGGCAATGAGGGGGGGAGGCAGGGAAAAGGGAAAGGGAAGGAGTGAAAGGAAAGAAAGAAGGAATGAAAGAAGGGAGGGAGGGAGGGAGGAAGTAAGGAAAGAAGTTTTACTGCTCCCTTTTAGAAATTCCTTTATCAGGCTGCTTGTAAATTTGGCAGGAGAACACAATCCCTCCCTTTAAAACAAGGTAACAGTACATTCCTCATATAGTTTTAACTGCTCTCTTGAGTATTCTCTGACATATCCGAAAGAAATAAGAAAGCTCAGAATTTATTGCCAGTGCAATCTTCCAGCTACATTATCTAAATCGTTTCAGGGGCTCATCTCATTCAATCCCCACCACCATCATCTTCATTGTCATTTTGTGTTTGTCTGGAAGAGTTCTCAATTTACAGTGCACTTCCTTTATTGCTATGTTCCATTATCTGTGAAACTTTATCCTAATAATAGAAAGACATAGGAACGTCAAAAGCCTAAAAATCAAATAAAGCATAAGCAGTAGTTAGCTGGACCAGTCAGTTGATGGTTTTTTTAGGGGAAAGAGTTTATGTACGATCTCTAATAAAAAATGTCATATCACCAAATACATCCTGAATGCAGCATCAAGGATTTGTAAGAAACATCATTTAAATTCAACATTAAAATAACACTGCACTAATTAAATTATTTTCCATAAAACTTAATAGCATTTGAAACACTAACGTATATTCAAACACTTTTGTTTCAAACAGAGAGAATACTAACTTGTTCTTATCATATTAGAGAAAGAGAAGAAAAAGAATTTGAGTGAAAGACAGAGGTGATTTCAGACTAATTATTTATCCTTTTTGCTACAAACATACAAATGCACACTCATCAGAGAGAGAGAGAGGGAGAGAGAGAGAAAACAATATTGTTTTGAAAAAAACATTTGTAATCAGAAAATCTTAAGACTTGATTGCATAGCATTACCACAATTTTGATAACAAATCACAGAGCATCTTTGCTTCTGGACATGAAAGCCTAGTTGCAAATAAGTGGTATAAATATTTAGTAGTTCAAAAAGAATGCAAAATTAAATGAGTTTTATTTATTTAATTGATTAGAGTGCAAGCCCTCCGCTCCTATTTGTAGAATAGCAACAAAACAGATTTTGGTTGAGGTATAATTAGAAAATATTAACATGGCCGGTAGAGGGTGGTGTTGAGCTATTGCTTAGTGTTGCTTGTATTCATATGACAATAAATAATATACAGCTTACTTATTTTTCACACACTAATTAAAACTTACCCATATTCAAAGAGACTCTGTGACAAGTTACATTTTGGGAAAGACAGCAGCGATATCACTCTTGCTTTACCCATTACTGACAGCAGTAATGAGTTAAAGGTTCTGGGTTCTCAAGAAGACAATCATCATGTGCCATCATTTCCCAAAGGCAATACTGACTTCAATTGGAAGGAGAAGATGAGTTGTTGACTTGTCTTTAGAAATCAGATAAGACACATCGTGACCTCTGTGTATATCCATTATGAGAGGCATGAAAAGGAAGACATTGACATGGACAGACAGCAAAACAAGTAGTTTTTCTAGCATTAGAGGTCACTTTAAAACAACTTTAATATAATCTGATTCTGAACTGGAGGAACTGCAGTAGTTAGTAGCATCTTACTAATCTTGGATGGTTTAGCAGCCTAGAATTAAGAAGAAATTTGCTGACAGTTAGAACAATTAATCAGTGGAACAACTTCTTCACAAGTTGTGAATGCTCCAACACTGGAAGTTTTTAAGAAGAGGTTGGACAACCATATGTCTGAAATGGTATAGGGTTTTCTGCCTTACCCAGGGGGTTGGACTAGAAGACCTCCAAGGTTCCTTCCAACTCTGTTATTCTACTACTCTACTCTACTCTACTACTCTACTCTACTCTACTCTGTTCCGTTCCGTTCCGTTCCATTCCATCCCATCCCATCCCATCCCAACTCAACCCAACCCAACCCAACCCAACCCAACCCAACCAATCCCAACCAATCCCAATCCAATTCATCCCAATCCATTCCATTCCATTCCATACAGATAAGCAGATCTGGTCCTATTAAGACCTGGATGAAGACCCTGGCTTACAAAGTTATAGACTAAACTGAGAACGTTTTAAAAAAATCCTTGAAGCAGATAATTGCAAAGCATGATTATGTTGCTGCAAAAAAAAAAAAACAACCCTACCTAAATAGACACATCTCCTTACCAGGAATTGATCATAATTTGAAGGAAGCTTTGTCTTTATTTCTTCTAATTGAAGCGTGACTAGGAGCCTGCCTCAGTTTGCCTGAAAAATATTATTTTGGGAATGAAATACTGTTCTAACATTACTATAGTTATCCAATGAAGTGACTCCTTTCAAATCCTTCCATATTCTGCTTCCATCAGATACAATTAATAAATATCACTTACAAACTAGAAAAGACTACACACAAACACACACAGAGCAAACACACACACGTATTCAGAAAGCTATACAACACGCATCTGGAGGAAGGGGGAAACTAAATTGCTGTATTGCTAACTGATCAAATATTTTGCTTTCTAGCATACATTCAATCTGGCTTTAAAGTTTTTATTGTTTTAAAATGTTTTTAGTATTTTTAATTATAATGTTTTTTTGACATTATAAGCTGCCCAGAGTCCTTGACTGAGTTTGGAGGTCTATAAAAATGAACGAATAAATAAATATCAATCTGTATGTAAACCAAAGATATTGAAAATCAGCTTGAGCCCAAAATATGCCTACATAGGAAGAACGGCTAATTGTCTTCTTCATTCTAAATTACTTGCCTAGAAGTTGCCTACTTGTACACGTGCAATAGAAACAAAGTGGGAGCACACATTTATTTTATGTTAAATGTTAAATGATTAAAAAGATTCAGATTTGTGTAACTCTGAAGAAGATGTAGTTCATAGTCAAGAATTTGCTGGTAATTATTCAGTTCAGTCTGAAATAATGAAAGGCCAGAAAAGAGATATGGAAGACAATGACTATTACAATAAGGTAATATATAAAGTTGTCTTTCAATGCATGCTAGTGTTTTTGGTCCATAAGACACTTTGTTTCACTTTGGAGCAGAATCTCACATCTTTTGTTGAGATATTAAAGGCTGTGTCCTTGAGTAGTCAATAGATGTAAAATTCAGCGGGCTGACCTCTAAATCTTCCAATAAGTAGAATTATCCTTTAGCATCTAACTTGCTGATAAAAGGGACAGCTTAAAATGATGGGAGACATTATTTCTATTTTCTACATAGACAGACCCTCTCTAGTGTTGCAGAAGGGGAGAGCATTAATGCTTGCCCTTGAAAAAGTCTATTGTGTTGATAGAACGAATGTGAGATTAAATATGCCACTAAACATTTATTGTTTTTTTTCTGCAGCTACTTACTTATTTTATTTTATTTATTTTTATTTATTTATTATTTCAATTTATATACCGCCCTTCTCCCGAGGGACTCAGGGCGGTGCACAGCCCATCTAAAACCCCACAAACAATACAAAAGTTAAAAAAGTATTAAATTTGATGTTGGCTGGTTAATAAAGTAGAAAAACCCCACCCCCCACCCTTAAAACCCCAATTAAAATTAAAAATAAATATGGAGACCAATTAAAACCATCTCAGCCCAGGCCGGCCTGCTCGAAAAGCCAGGTCTTCAACGCGCGCCTGAAGGCCCTCAGGTCCGTGCTGGTACGAAGCTCCGGTGGCAGAGTATTCCAGAGGGCGGGGGCCCCCACAGAGAAGGCCCTACTCCTCGGCGCCGCCAGATGACACATAGCGGCCGACGGCACCCGGAGCAGACCCTCTCTATGTGAACGCACCGGCCTGCTGGAGATCACTAGAAGAATGCGGTTCTGCAGGTAACCTGGTCCCATGCCATGGGTCGCCCTAAAGGTCAAAACTAGAACCTTATAGCGAACCCAGAAAGCCACTGGCAACCAATGCAGCTCGCGCAGGAGAGGCGTCACATGGGCGCTACGCGACGCCCCCATGATCACCCGCGCGGCTGCATTTTGCACCAGCTGGAGTCTCCGGGTGCTCCCCACAGGGAGCCCCATGTAGAGGGCATTACAGTAGTCCAGGCGAGAGGTGACAGCTGTTATTAAAAAAGATTTTTTTTAAAAAAAAATAGAACTCAGTGAATACATGTCTATTATTTACCTGGCAAATAGAGGAAAGAAGAAAATATGATTTTTCACGAACATAAAATTGCTAATGAAATCCACCTTTGGAAAAATAAATTAGTTGAATTAGAGTGTGCATAAGTTAATGTGAAGTGCAGCGAAGAACTGTAATTATTTTAAAAAAATCATAAATTTATGCCACAGGAGAATGGATAGTAGAGACCTGAATGTTCTTTTCTGAACTGGAAGATTTAGCAAAGGGCTATAATTATAGCCATGGGGAAAGGGAATCAATCTAGATGTGCATGCTCTATAAGAGAGGTGGGGACTAATAGCAGGTCAGGAATTGTGGGAATTAAAGTGCACAAAGTCATAAAAGGACCATCGTTCCCCATCCCTGTTCTATAAGGCCAAAGTACTAAGTCAATGAATGGAGAGAGAGAGGGAGGGAGGGAGATTTGGAGGAAAATAGTACTTGAGAACCAATGCTTATCACCATATCACCTGGATCACACAAATATAAAAATGTATACTTACATTTGTAGATGATTTACAAGATTCACATGTTGCTACTAGCTCAATGAAAAGAGGCATTAAAGACATTTAATGAATATCTGGCTTCACTAAATTTGGAAGAATGCTTCAGGTTTCTGCGCACAGACAACAGGAAGATATATATAGCAGGCAAAGTAAGAAGGTACCTTAAATAATAGGAGACTGAACATGAAATACAGTGGCCTATCACCCTGGTCAAAATGGTGTGACTAAGAGAACGAATTATTATTCCCTGACTGAAGTACACCTTGCAAGATGGATGGCTGGGAGGTAAATAATGGGCGAAGCAGGTAACATCACTTGGGCAAGATCCAAATAAAGTCACAGAGGAAGAAAGTCCAAATAATGGCCCCTAAAAGGATTAAGGTGCTAAAAGAAAACTGAACTAAATTGAACTATAGATGATAAGAAAGGCGAGATAACCATAATATTACAAATGTTACACAACTTGTAAATAAAGCATTAAAGTGCACACATTAAAAAAAAATATGAGAAGGGGAAAAAAATAACTATGAGATGTCAGGCTCAAAAAAAAAAGGACACTTTGAGATTGTTCTAAGCCAGTGGTGGGATTCAAATTTTTTTACTACCAGTTCTGTGGGTGTAGCTTGGTGAGCGTGGCTTGTTGGGCATGGCTTGTTGGGCATGGCTTATTGGGTGTGGTGTGGCTTGGTGGGCATGGTTTAGTGGGCATGGCAGGGGAAGGATACTGTAAAATCTCCATTCTGCCCCCCCATTCCAGGGGAAGGATACTGTAAAATCTCCATTCCGCCCCCCATTCCAGGGGAAGGATACTGTAAAATCCCCATTCTCTCCCCACTCCACTAACCTGCTTCCCAGCTCTGTTCTGTTGTGCAAGGCAACAAAGAAGACCCAGCCAATCAGCTGGGACTCGGGAGGCAGAAAATAGATGGGGGCAGGGCTAGTCAGAGGTGGTATTCCAAACTATTCAAAATATCTGCTACCAGTTCTCTGAACTACTCAAAAATTCCACTACTGTTTCTCCAGAATTGGTCAGAATCTGATGAATACCACCTCTGTTCTAAGCAGTCCTTTATTTTTCCTCACCTAAAGACAAAATCTTGCCAAAATAAAGCAGACTACTTGCACCACAAAACATATACCCTGAGAAATATTAAGGAGGAGTCCTCTTAACTCTCCTTCTCCCACAGAAGTATAGTTGTGCAGTAACAAAAAAGTAACATGGCACCAGACCTGCAAAAATGTGAGGTGAAATCAGTGGAGAAAAGCTCCGAATGATACTGGTACTCCCACAGAATGTTGTTAGCCACTCTATATGTGAGGCTGCTGTACAGAGGTGGTGCACCCTGGATAGTGTGCAGCATGAACGAAATAAAGTAGCAAACTCAGTTAGTCAGAACTATTCTGTAATAAAATTGTAGACTCCATGGCTTTTAATGTACAAATGTCCATGTGATTGATTGATTGATTAATTAATCAATTTTCCCACACAAGCTACCTAAACTTGCTGCCTTTTGCTCCTCTAATGCACTTCCTTCATCCTGAGAACCTGGTCAAGATTCTGTCAGAGGAGTGTCAAACTTAAGGCCTGGGGCCCAGATCCAACCCATGGGGTACTTAGATCTGGCCCGCAGGGCTGCCCTGGAAACAACAAAAGACTTGACCTGCACACAGCCCTCCCAGGCCCCGTTTTTGGCTGCAACAGCCTCCTGTAGCCTTCTGGTCTGCAGAAGGCTGCAGGAGGCCATTGCACCTGAAAATGGCCCACCCAAACTCTGTTTTTGCTGGTGTAGTGCTCAGGCCACCATAGGTAACCTCGTCACGCCCCACCGTGGCCATACTCATGCCATCACCTGAGGTCAAATACAATCCTGATGTGGCCCTCAATGAAATTGAGTTTGATACCCGTTGTTTTATCACATCAGGAAAGCAGCAAGCACAGAGGAGTCCTTATAACATGTCCAGAACTTTTCTGTATGGTTAAAAAGAGAAAGAAAATTGAGATACCATCAGTTAGATAGTTCAAGAGGACCGAGACAAAGGGATTTCATGACAAAATCTGTCCTTTATGATGAAGTGGGGGAAAAATGGAAATATCTTGCAGTTAGATGTCAAAATAATGCCACTGAAGTGACTAAAGAAAAAAAAAGGCTGCAGGAGAGGAAATTGAAGTGTTCAATAGAACGACACCTGGAAACTTATCAAACTACCCATATGGGGAAGAAATAAAACACCTTTGGGATGCAAATTGTTTTTCAAGATAAAGTGTTCTGCAGAATAGGATGCCCAGAGGCTAAAATAAGACTGGTGGCCAAGAAGTAGAATGTTCAAAAATATTGTGAGCATTATTTTAAGATATTAGTCCCACTAGTCAAGCACAATTTTGCTCAATATGGACATTTGCAAGTAGAACTTGAAAATACTGTTTTCCTGTGCAAAGAAATCAAGGAAGACATCTATATGTAGCAGCTGTCTAGTGCTGAAGTTAGCCAAAAGCTCAACAAAGAAACCCAATGATGCTTTTTCATAAGGCAAGTGGACTTCCTTTGTTTGTTTGTTTTTCATTAAATATGTTTTGGTTCTCATCAAAGAAGCTTCTTCAGTTCTGATTGATGGAAAATGGAAGGATTTGTATTCCTTGCAGTCATCTGGTCTTTTTTAGAGTCATTGAGGCCACTTGCAGATTTATATGTGCCCTCAGTTTCACAATACTACAAATAGGTGTGGAACCTACTTTGAACTGCTGAATCTCTATAGATGCTCAATAAGGAAACTGAGATAAAAAATTGGGATGCATCTAAGTCAAAAATCTTAGTCTGCACTTTTATAATTCAATGCTCAAAAGGTCTCAGTTTATACCACAAAACCTCAGGATATCACAACACAGCCAATGACCCAGGAGATTACAGCACAAGACCCAGGATGTCACAACAATAGAACTCAGAAGGTCATCATACAGCTCATGACCCAGGTCATTACAATCCAGGAGATTACAGCTTATATATATAAATATATATATACTTTGTGTTACAACACCCTGTTAAGCCCCAATTAAGGGAGAAAGCATACTGCTTTCTTTTCTGTCTTTCGGCTCATCACCAGAGACCATACCGACAGAAAGCTATTTGTTTCGTTGTCTTTTTTTTGTTTTACATTCAGCTTAAAAACCTTACACAAATATATATATATATATATATATATATATATATATATATATATATATAGATTTTCACGAGTACAGGTATGCAGGTCTTGTGTTGTAAGGTTTTTAAGATTGAGAGACCTAATGTTTCGATGAGGTCCCACTCGCCATCTATTTCGGCTAGTGCTTTTGGCTTCATGCTTGTGCAAGCCATACCCATTACTGGTGGGAAGTATTTCTTGATTGTTGAGGAGTTGTAATGTTTGCAGACTGGCTGGCTATTTTCGTAAGAACCAGGCTGAGGGGGTATATGGCTTGTGTATATACAACAGCCCTGTGTTTGTAACCCAATGGTAATGGGCATGACTGCTATAGTTTTGACATTCTGTCTTGTGCTGTAATCTCCTGGTATAATGACCTGTGGCTTTAATGTGCTGGAAGGTTTTTGAACACTTCAAAAAGATAATTTTAAATAGAATAATCAGGAGACTAGTATAAGATCTATTTCGAGCTAGTTAGCTCTCTTCATCTAGCCATACCCTTACTGGGATCCCGAACCAGGCTGATTACCATGCTGCCCCAGGCAAATTGCCAAACTACACATGAACACATAGCCAGGCCTCTCTCCTTATCAGCTCAGGCAGGGGATATATATCACGTATTACACCACACCTCTGTTCCAAGCCCCATTAAGGGAGATTAAGCATACTGCCTTTTCACAACAATGAACTTTCGGTCATCACCACCATAGACCATGTCTTACAACCGATTACAGCACAAAGCTATGTTTCAAAACAATAGAATTGTCATTCACACCCCATTACCCTGAGTTGTTAGGAGGCCTGTAGACACATACAACCTGCCTCACATACTTCCCTGTTCTTATGAAAAAGTATGGCTAGCTGAAACATCAACTCAACCAATCGAAATAAAACACGATCTATACTAGTCTCCCTGATTTATTATTTAAAATTATCAGCTTAAAAACCTTACACATATATATATATATACCCCGTTGAAACCTCGTTGAAACGTCGCCAAGATACTCTCAATCTTACATGGGAAAAGACCCAAACATGCCAAGACCTGCATATGTATGTATGTATGCATGTATGCGCACGCACACACACACACACACACACACAGAGGAAAAAACTCAGTCTAACAATTCTTTAATATAAGTTATATCTTTCTGCTTTTCTTCACAGATATACAGGCATAGAACACATGTTCCTGGACTCTCCTCTTCATAGGATGTAATAAATTAAGTGCTAGGCTTACAATCTGAGCTTCACTGCTCTGAATGGATACCACTCTCAGGAATTTTCTCATATACATCACCACTAAAAGCACTGACTGATGTAGACTACACTTTATTTATGTCAGCCAGCCATTAACTCTCCTATCAGCAACTGCTGAAGAATCTTATGGAGCTGAGGAAATAAATGTGGTAATGATTGAAATACACCTCCAGAAGGATTGCTTTCATTTAATTATTAAACTCACAGGGGTATCATTGATACCTCATGACTTAAAACAAGCGGTGTTCTCTCATCAGGCTTTTCCTGAAATCTGAACTGCATGTTTAAACAAACAAACAAACAAACAAACAAACAAAAACAAAAGAACTTATTAAATTTATTACCAGAGAAGCTTCTGCAAAGCAACATGTTACAAATGCAGCTAACTGGTTGTCCTTGTATTTGACTGAGAATAAATGAGCCAGAAGAGAAGATCCATATATTTGGAGATTAAAAAGATATTGGTGGGCAGGGGACAGGGAGCAAGAGACCATTTTGAGTGATTCTGTGCATCGGCAGCATGGTGGCTTGATAGTGGCTTGATAGTTGGAAAGCTGATGGCAGCATAGTGGCTTGATGCTGAGCTGATCAGCTGGAAAGCTAACAGCCTGGGATCTAGAGCTGAACGGTGCACGATGGGCGAGCTCCCATTCTCCCCTCAGTTCCTACCACCCTGGCAGTTCGAAAGCATGCAAAACTCTAATAGATAAATAGGTATCACTTCAGTGGGAAGGTAACATTGTTCTGTGAAGTGATGAGGGCTACATGTCCATGGAAACATCTTTGGACAGTGCTGGCACTGACTATTGGAATACTGAAACCAGTGCATCTTCTGGTTGCTGTAACCCAGTCACTCTATCAGTTGGTTTATACAAGTTGTATTGATGCTTAATGCACACATTCGGTATAGATGCTCTGGCCATCAACTGTAGGGATCAAAAGAAGGAAAGGGAGTATAGAAAAGAATCAACCAACTTTTTTTGTAATGTTATCTGCCCACATGGCCCTACTGCTGCTGTCCATGGAGTTTCTCAGTCATTCCAGGTCATGCTTATCCCAAAGGTTATTTTTTCAAGAGGCAACTGGACTTTCTGGGTTTTTTTTTTTTTTTTTGAAGATGTTTCATGTCTCATCCAAGAAGCTTCTTCAGCTCTGAGCTTCTTGGATGAGAAGCAGGGGTGGGATTCAAAATCCCAGGAACTGGTTCTCTGCCGGTTGCTGGTAGACACGACCATGGTGGGCATGGTCTAGCAGTACTTCTGAGAGGGCCATTTTTTGCCTTCCCCAGAATCTGGAGGCTTCCCTCGGGCCTCTGGGAGGGTGAAAACAGCCTTCCTGAGCTCCAAAGCTGGAAACAGGCCCATTTTTGGACTTCCAGAACTTCTGGTTTGGCCCAGTTTTTGCTCTTCCAGAACCCCTGCATGGACCCTGCACTTACCTGTATCCAAAATGGGCCATGTGGAGACTTCTGGGAGGGGTGGGATAGGGCCAGTTGGTTCAACTACCAGTTCAGTGAACCAGATGTAAGTTTAACTTCCAGTTTGCCCAAACCGGTCCAAACCGGTCCAAATCAGTAGAATCTCCCCCCTGATGACAAGTGAAATGTCTTCAAAGAAAAACCAGAAAGTCCAGTTGCCTCTTGAAAAAGCACCTTTGGGACTACTGCAGTTTTTTTTTTTTTCAAATTGTTTTAAGATTTGGTTTCACTTCCTACTTGAGGTTCTGTTCATTATTCAATCTGTGTATTCTTGGTTGCATTTTTCATTTTAAAAATGCCAAAAGGAGGGAAAGAAATCCCTGATTTGATTGGGTTAGATGCAGAGTTACTATCCGACACTTTCTTACATGTCCTTTTCTTTCAATAAATCCTCCTAATCAAATGTTGAAGATGACCAATTTTATTGCCATTATTTTAACCACAAGGAGTTTGAGGTTGAGATACCAGTGACCTGGCTTAACATAGCTTCAAATCTAGGTAGTTATGGATTAGCAGAAGTTTGAAAAAATGATTTCACAGCTCATAAGTTTTGTCATTATAGTGCGTTACTTCTCCAATGATATTGTTAACTGATTGTTTTGCTGACCCTCAAAAGTGCCAATGGAAAGATAAAACTTCATGAGTTTATGTTATTTATGATATACTCAAATAAAAGGGACTAATCAGTTATGCTTGGTGAATAATCCAGCAAGTATTTAACCCTAAATTTTTGATTTAGTAGCTGGCACAGTACACTCTTCTTAAAAATACTCAACTTTCATTGTTGAGACTGTATCTGATGGAAACCTTTCCACCAGCTTTCCTTCCCAAAGCATCTCATCTACTGTCCATCAACATGTGATAAAACAGTACCTGAATTTCCTTTAGGATCATTGAATAGTATCTATGGAGATTCTCAACCATCCGGATCATGGTTGTCCCAAAGGTGATTTTCCAAAGGGCAATGGGACTCTCCTGTTTGTTTGTTTTTTTAACCTTGAAAATGCTTCTCACGCAAGAAGCTTCTACAGTTCTAGGTCATCTTTGGCACATCCTTGAAGAATGTTTCCACTCTTTAAGGAGAATAACATGCACAATAATTTGGAATGAAATTACTTTCTAATTACTTTGCATAGTAGTTTTATCCAATATCTTCTTGCTTTGCATATATTAAACATTTATCATTGAGAAGAACCAAAAGCCAGCTCTTAAAAAAAATCCCTTCTTTTGCAGTACGGCATTTAAATTATGAGCAGAGCATTGGGTAAGAAAGAAAAATCATTAAAATTGAAGTACAAATATACACAGCCTATTAAAAATATAGACCTCTATAGTCTCTTTCCATCTCTTTATCAATCTTTCAATCCAGCCTTTTATATGCCTCTTAAAAGTTTTCCATTTGAAAATTACATGTTCTTTTATAGGATCTTTTTTAGAAACCAGTTGACATGCTTTCTGCCAAAATATCTCTAATTCAAGCCATGTTTCTGTCTGTAAGACCCTTTTAAAGCTTTAATTTTCTGAGTGCTTATCTGAGATGGGAGTGCATTCAGCACTTCTGGCTTCGTCCATAATTTTTGAAATTTTAATGTATTTATAAATATCCCCTGAGTCTTACACAAAATTGCTATTACTATTTGGTTAAATCCATGCTGTGAAACTGTATCTTGAGGTGTTTTTTTTTTTTTTTTACTGCAAACATGAACACACTTTCTACTATAAAATCTTCTGCATTAAGATTTTGTCTCAGGTAAGGAGTGTGATCATAGAATACATAGAACATTGTATTTCATGGACGGTGAACAAAAATCATGAGAAGAAAGAATTCAATGTTTGCACATTTTTGTTTGCAGAAATGCAGGTGGAGATTGAAATTTAATGGGTTTCACATTTCAAAAGTGATGCAGTTCTTGGCAGTATAGATGTAACAAAACATTGAACTACATCCTTCAAAAGTCTTTTTTAAAGTCTCATGTTTTTAATTAATACCAGTGATATCACTCTCCAACAAGTGATAAGATAACTTAAAAGCTGGAATTTGGGGATTATTGGATCTATTCTACTATAGAAATTTCCAATTCCTGGACAGAAAATTCTATTTTCAGAAAAAGATATTTCAAAATCCACTTAAAATAACTTTAAATTGGTGGAATTTGGCACAGTAGTGTACCCAAGATGAGGTTAGATTAAAAAAAAATATCAGCAAAATGGTGGATGAAGCATTGTGGTGGAAGCCCTGATATTCTGAAGATGCATTTCAATGATGGGAGATCCTGCAATTCTAAATTCCTCACAAATATCCTTCAGGTACCACAATGTGTGGGCTCTTCATGATCTCTAAGCTTGGTTGTTTTCTTGCAGATGTTTCATTACCCAAACTAGCTAACATTATCAGTGCTAGTAAGGAATGGGGTTTGTTCTCAATTCCTTACTAGCATTGATGATGTTACCTGGTTTGGGTGATGAAACCTTTGCAAGAAAACAATCAAACTTGGAGAGCACCAAGTATCCCTCATTTCAAGCCTGAGCTACAAATATTCTCCTTTATATCTATGTC
The DNA here is from genome assembly GCA_023653725.1 of Bungarus multicinctus. Taxonomy (NCBI): domain Eukaryota; kingdom Metazoa; phylum Chordata; class Lepidosauria; order Squamata; family Elapidae; genus Bungarus; species Bungarus multicinctus. The sequence goes on along the minus strand of CM042851.1, from coordinate 40,509,717 downwards.
AATGTATTTCAAATATTGTCCTTGAATTGGGAGATAGTATAAATAAATCTGAAACTGCATTGATACACAATATCCTGAACTAATGATCAAAAAAAGTCTTCTGCCCCACTGGATTGATATAATTGTTTCAGATAAATCTATTAGAACAGGATATTATCCAATTTGTCCCAAAGGTGCTTTTTAAGGAGGCAATTGGACTTTCTTGTTGATTCTTTTTCATTTGAAAACATTTTGCTTCTCTTCCAAAAAGCTTCTTCAGCTCTGCCAGGATAGTGGGGACTGGAAAGATTTATATTCCTTGCAGACAGCTGGTAATCTGCATCCTTTTAGACTAAAGGGCCGTTGAAGCACTTGGAGTCTGTCTGCAAGGAATATAAATCCTTCCATTTTTCACTATCCTGTCAGAGCTGAAGAAACTTCTTGGATGGGAAGTGAAACATCTTCAAAAGAAAAGTCCAGCTGCCTCCTGAAAAAAGCACCTTTGGGACAACCACAACCTGGATGACTGCAGATCTCTACAGACTTCTGCAATTTGTATAAGACAATATCTGTGTGGTTACTTGCAGAATGCTACATTAAGCATACCAAAGTGAAGCAACAGCAGAAAACGCAAAAATCTTGCATACCAAAATAGGGTCTTTTTTGGTACAACTCTTCATTTTCAGCCTGATCTGAAACAGATTGATAAATCTAAATATAGATCCACTATGATTAATGTTGTCTTAGAAGGGAAGCATTTCCTTCTAATGAATAGGAAGTGTTGAAGCTGCTAATGATTTTTTTTTTTTTTTGTGCTGGTATTTTCGCAGTGATATTTAGCAATAACAATAGCATTTAGACATATATACTGCTTCACAGTGCTTTACCACTCTCTCTAAGCAGTTTACAGAATCAGCATCTTGCTCCCAACAATTTGGGCCCTCATTTTACTGATCTTGGAAAGATGGAAAGCTGAGTCAACCTTTGAGCCTGGTGAGATTTGAACTGCAGAAGTATGCTGCAGCACTACACTCTAACCACTGCACCACCACAACACAGCAGATCCTTTTGCATACTATTTAATACCATTTTTAACAAGACTAATTTTATCTTTGGTATTCATTGTCTGTTTTAAAAAATACAATTTCCTTGAATATTGAACTCTTGCTTGGAGATTTCAAAAAGATACTGTATCTTCTTAATTCTACCCTGCATAGCATCTATACACTGGTAATTTAAAGTGATCAGATAGTATATTATTCAATACAATAATTTACATCCTATATTTTGTTCCACCATAATATCAGTTTCAGTTTAAATGCATCAGAATAATTGAGTCTTTGTGTATTATAGGTAAATAGGTTTTATAGGTTTGGTTGTTTAAATATTTTTATAGAGTTCAAAACTTGATCCAGTTTTGGTCACCATATTATAAAAAAGATGTTAAGACTCTAGAAAAAGTGCAGAGAAGAGCAACCAGGATGATTAGGGGACTAGAGGCTAAAACATACAATGAATAGTTGCAGGAACTGGGCATGGTTAATCTAGTGAAGAGAAGGACCAGGGGAGACATGATAGAAGTGTTCCAATATCTGAGGGGCTGCCACAGAGAGGAAGGGGTCAAGCTATTTTCCAAGGCACCTGAAAGCCAGACAAGGAATAACAGATGGAAACAAGGAGAGATTCAACCTAGAAATAAGGAGAAACTTTCTGTTAGTGAGAACAATTAACCAATGGAACAGCTTTGTCTTCAGAAGTTGTGGGAGCTTCATCACTGGAAGCTTTCAAGAAGAGATTGGACTGCCATTTGTCAGAAATGGTGTGGGATCTCCCGCTTGGGCGGGGGGTTGGACTAGATGATCTATAAAGTCCCTTCCAACTCTGTAATCTGTAAATTCATAGGTTTATTTTACAATTTGATGTTATATTTCACTAATTTTCTTTATGTTTATATGGATGCTTTATTGTACAGGTAGTCCTTGACTTACAATTATAGATGAACCCAAACTTTATGTTTATGAGTGAGACAGTGGTTAAGTGATTTTCCCCCCCCATTTTACAACTTTTCTTGCCACCGTGGTTAAGTGAATCACTGCAATAGTTAAATTAACAATATGGTTGGTAGGTGAATCTGCCTTCCCTGTTGACTTTGCTTGCAAGAAGATCACAAGAGGGGAATCACATGACTTGGGACACTGCAACCATCATAAATACATGCCAGTTACCAAGCATCCAAATTTTGATCATATGACCAGGAGGATGCTGCAATAATCATAAGGGTGAAAAAATGGTCATAGGTCACTTTTTCAGTGCTGTAACCTCAAACAGTCAATAAATGAACTGTTGTAAGTTAAGGACTCTTATATTCTTAGTCTAACAGTCTATGTTGGTCATTGACTGAAATAAAGCATCTTTCTCTCTACAAAAGGGCAGGACTTCTATTACAATGTTTTATATGCTATCTTGGTGTTGGAAGAAAAATCCAGATTCAGGTCCAAGCTGGGAGAAAGACACTGGAAAGAACATTGAGGCTGATTGGAAAGAAAGGTCCATTTATTGATGAACAGAACCAGCCTGTGATTCTGGAGCAGCTGACCAATTAGCTTGATTGAGTACATGGATTTTTATAAGTTTCAGAGATACTGCTGGCTCGGGAGTTGTGCTTTGTCTAAAATGCCCTTAGGACAGAGGTGGCTAACCTTTTTGGGCCCCTGTGCCAAAAAATGTGTGCGTGCTTGCACGCAGAAGGCAATGCACACTTCCCCCATGCCTCCTACGCATGCGCGCATAATCCCCACCCACCCATGCCGCTCCCTTACCTGCACTGTGCTCATAGCTGATTTTCGGCCAGTTTGAGGCCTTTTTCAGCCTCCCAAATGCTTGAGGAAGGCTTCTGCAGGCTTTGCAGGCCAAAAATTTTGTCACTTCCAGTATTTTCGGAAAAACAGGAAGTGATGAAATGGGGCTAGTTTTCAGCCTGCAGAAGCCTTCCTCAAGCCTTTGGGAGGCTGAAAAAGGCCTCAAACAGCCAGAAATCAGCTGTGAGGTGCACGCATGCCCAATGAGGTAAGTTTGCCTGCAGTTCGCATGCCGGCACAAATGGCTCTGCATGCCACGTGTGCCACAGGTTCGCCATCATGGCCTTAGGAGACTGTGCAATATAGTGAGTTCTGTTTGCTGCTAAATGGTAATGGGTTAATCCTGTTATGTCCTGAAGGGTCATGTCCTGTTCTTCTTAAACTCATCACCCTGGAACTGATGATCTTTTGTTTTCTAGATAGGCTGGCCCAATCTTTCTTAATGAGCACAAAATATCTGCTGTAGGGGGGTGCTATTAAGAAAGACTGAGTTTGCTTTCTATCATTAAGAGCATGTTTCTCCATTTCTCCCTTTGAGGAAATATAATATTCTGCCTCTTAATATTCCTCAAAATCTTTCATTCTCGGGGTGGGGGGGTGTTCCCACATTGGTATTTTTAACAAGTCCTGAAGATCCCACTCACTTGGATGATAATTGAGCTAGAAAAGAGCTAGAATTTCTTAAGAGAGCTAGTTCTACATACTGTGATTAAAATTTGTAATGAATTTGGCTTAACCTCCTTGGCTAGACTAGGAATATGTCTTCAGGCTGAAAATGGATGATGCAGTAACATATGCACACATTCTTATTTCAGCAAAAGATGCCCATTGATTTCTCTGTTAAGTAGCTCGTATTTCTATAAGGAGGGGGGAGAGAAAAAAGAAATATCAATGCTTATTTTGTATTTGCAATGGAGTTAGTCAATATTTTCTTTTAGAGTTTGGTACACTGCTGTAAATATTTGGAGGCATAGAGGTGTGTGGTCGAACAAGAAAAGTTAATTCCACACTTGGAAATAATTTTCGGAGCATGCATAAACATATTATCTGGTTTTAATTTATTTAAAAGAAATTATGGCTGGAAACAAATCCATTGCACAGGCTTTTTAAACAGAAATGATACCAAAAAGTAGTGAAATTGTTCCACAAGAAGGAAAGACCTATTAGGATAAAATATCTGTTTAATATTACTAGATTAAATACTGATCAAGAACTATCTTCAGTTAATTGAAAAATAGATTGATTTTTGTTTCAAAATTAAATTTTCCACTGATTTGGAAACAGTACTTCTTAAATATTCATATCAGGAAATTCTTATGGAATACAGTGGGGATATGGTCTTATTATAACAGAGACCGTTATTGATTGTTCTTACTGAAAAAAAAAAAATAGGAAAAGCAAAATGACTTTCTGTTTGTATTTATAATTTTGAATTAAACAAAACAATCATTGCGGTCAAAGATTATTATTTTTCTAAGCCATTTTCTGTGTTTTCAAGCTGACCCTCCCATAATAAATTCAGATGTACTTATGAATGGGCATATAACAGTGAAAGAGAGCCAATAGTAATCTGAACTAACATCATCTCATTTTTCTCAGAAAAAAATCTTCCCAACATGACATATAATTTTATTATTATATAAAGCAATGATACTATTGTATATATAATTAGTAATCTGTTGTAAGATATATAGTTAAGTGTTCTTCTCCTTTAACTGTAAACAATAATGCTTGTAATTTATAAGTGTAATCCTTCTAGTTCCCTCTAGCATCTAACCTTCAAAATTCAATCTTATCATTTTATACATATACAGACAGAGAGAAAGAGATAGAGACAGAGAGAGACAGAGACATACAGAGAGGGACAGAGACACAGAGAGAGAGAGAGACAGAGAGAGAGTGACAGAAAGACAGAGACAGAGAGTGATAGAGAGAGTCAGAGAAAGAGAGATAGAGACAGAGACAAAGACAGAGACAGAGAGAGGCAGAGAGACACAGAGAGGGACAGAGAGAGACAGAGACAGAGAGTGACAGAAAGTCAGAGACAGAGAGATATAGAGAGAGACAGAGAAAGAGAGAGAGACAGAGAGACAGAGACAGACAGAGACAGAGACACAGAGAGATAAACAACAGCATTTTTCCATGGAAAGGAATCTTATAATTAATTTTAAAATCAAATTTCAAATCCATACAGACCCTTGGACTATTTGTAACTTTCCAGAATCAATGTTTCTGTCCTCCCAAAGAAAAGAGGAGGAAAGGAAAGAAAAGAAAAGAAAAGAGGAAAATGCAAAAGGGTAATCAGAATATATATATATTTGTCTTGCCTTGAATATATATTTGAAACTTCTTTCATTAAGGATTGAAGGACAGTCACCTGGTGTTCTAAAACTTGTCATTGCAATGGCTTCCAATCCTGTGATTCGCAGCCGTTCCACTCCTAAACTGACCACTGTAGTCAAGTCATGAAAAACAGCCCTCCAGAGTACAAGTGGGTAATCTCACACATCCCCGCTCAGACAAATGTTCTCAGTCAAAATTTACCATCTGGCTGTCGATTTGGCTGCAATGCTGTCTCCACTCCTTTGGTGCTCTCTAGCTTGCCACAAATCCTCACCAGAAGTCCCAAACTGAAGCTCAATAAATATACTGTAAACGAGCAGTGAAGTTTTTACAAAAAGAAAGATCTCAGTGAAACAGCAGGTTTGGACCACAATATTCATTATAACAGATTTTTTTTTTAAATATAAAATTCATCTACCTAAAATAAGGGTGGGTGAGTATTGGTAATTAATCACCCATTTCTAGAATGTAGGGCAAGGCTGTACAAGTTGTACGCAGCCAAATAGAGGCTGGCAGACAATTATTGCAGCCTACATAACAGTGGGACAGTGATGATGAACAGCGCTTATTCTGGTGGGATACGAGCTCTATAAGCCTGATCCAGGAGGCACCAGATGCAAAGGAGAACAAGACACTTGACTGGAAAGGATTATGGATCTTATGCTTGAGGGGAAACAAATCCTTTACCAGGATTTTCCTAATCAGAAAATGGCAATGAATTTTAAATCGCGCTATTCTTGAAGCTCTAAAAAAATGAGTTTGCGAGAGAAGAAATAGATCTAATGTTAAAATGAACTCATTTCAAAAAGGACAGTGTTTTCAAAAATTGCACTATGAAAAATAATACAAAAATGTATAAATACAAAATATGTTGACAAAAGCCTTCTCTTCTTGATCTGTCCTGAATTAGCTGAGTATGAAGATGCTACACAAGCAGGAATAATATAAAGGATAAGATGAGGCCAAAATTGAAGATGAGGCAACACAATTCTATACTATATATTTGGAAGGAGTATTTTTTACACCATCTGAGTCTTGCAGAGCAGAACTGAGGACAGAGAAAAAAAAAAAGGCAGCATCTGGATTAATACTCGCAAATGTTTTATTGAGAGTCTAAAAAATGTGAACCTTTAAATCCATGAAATTCTTGTACTTCCTGCTGATTAAAGTGGCAAATGTCAAAAACACTTGAGAATCAGAAATTGCATTCTGGATATAATGACTCCAGCTGACAAGCTAATACGGTCTTCTTTTTTATTTTGTCTGACAATCTCAGTGGTACATACTTCTCAAATACATCCAACCAGGTAAGCTTTGTATCTAGTCCTATGACCTAGTTAAAAGACCAGTATTTCAGCCTCCACTTGTCCATTAAGAAAAATGTTTAAAACCGAAGCAAGCAACCTTTGTTCCTGCAATATTTATGACTTCCTAGGGCCCCAGGAATATCTATTCCTGCTCTCTTCTGCCCTCTCCTCCCCCTCCTCCTCCCCCTCCCCTCTCCTCCCCTCCCTTCTTATCACCAACTGCCAGTCAAAGCTTCTTGTCATAAGAAGTTTTTTCTTCAAATTTCTTCTGGGACTCAGGGGAAAAAAAAACAGAAGCTAAGCTTTTTTCACCTCAGGCTTGTACTTCCTAAACTTTTCATTGCTTTTTTGAGAAATCTTGATGTTCTATTCCTTGATCTTTACCACAATTAGATAAAAACTGAAAAACTGAAGCACAAGGCCGAAGACGCAAGCCTGAAGATGATGAATGAGACTTCATCGAAACATCGCCTAGATACTTCCAATTCTACACGGGAGAAAACCCGAAGAACCAAAGATCCATATATATATATATATATATATATATATATATATATATACTTTGTATTATTTATTATAATACAAAGTATATATATATATATATATATATATATATATATATATATATATATATATATATATATATATATTTGTTTTCGGAGATTTTCGCGGGTATTTGTATGTGGATCTTTGGTTCTTCGGGTTTTCTCCCGAAGAAAAATGGATTTCAAAGAAGAAAGATTACTCACCTAATCCAAAAAGAAACCCCAACCAAAATCCAAGACAGAGAACAAGAAACTGGCAAAGCCGTCCTCCCATATATAAAAGGCACTACAGACAAAATCAGCAAGATCCTCCAAAAACACAACATAAAAACAGCATTCTGCACAAATGGAAAAATATCCACCATCCTAAGAAACCCTAAAGACAAAATCGAGTTAGAAAACCAAGGAGTATACGAAATCCCGTGCACCTCCTGCCCCACCACATACATTGGACAAACTAACAGAAGGATAAATGCACGCATTGAAGAACACAAGAACTCAATCAAAAAAGAAGAACTGACCTCTTCCCTGGTCCAACACCTCAAAGCCACAGGACACAAGATTGACTTTAAAAATACCAGAACTATCGCCAAAACTGAACACTTCAACAACAGAATAATCAGAGAAGCCATAGAGATAGAAAAACGCCCACACAGCATGAATAAACGAGATGACACCTCCCGCCTACCAGCCATTTGGAAACCCGCCCTCATTAACAAAAGAGTACCTAACATAAAGGACACCAGACCCACACCCACGAGGGCCACACAAGAAACTACCACCACACTTCCACGCAGAAAGCAGACTCACACCCACACAGAAGATGAAACACGACCACGGACCAGAAGCCGTATCACAGCTGCGTCACTACCTGCTTCAAACCCCCCCAACCCATACATGAAGGGAACTGATGCCCACCATGAAGATGTGGCACGACCACGAACGCGAAGCCAAACAACAGGATCACAGCTCACCAGCTCAAATCCCCCAGCAACTGAATCTAACCTGAGTACAATCAAACCCCCACCAGAACAGAACATACCCCCAGCCAATCAGAACACAGCCAACCCCCCAACCAATCAGAACACAGCCAAACCCCCAACCAATGAGAACACACCCCCACCCAATCAGAACACAGCCAAGCCCCCACCCAATCAAGTCACACCCCCACTAGTAGTTAAAAGGAAGAAGCAGCTGCAAGCTCACATCACTCTGAGAAGCACAAGGCCGAAGACACAAGCCTGAAGATGATGAATGAGACTTCATCGAAACGTCGCCTAGATATTTCCAACTCTACGCGGGAGAAAACCCGAAGAACCAAAGATCCACATATATATATATATATATATATATATATATATATATATATATATATATATATATATATATATATATATATATATATATACTTTGTATTACAACACCCTGTTAAGCCCCAATTAAGGGAGAAAGCATACTGCTTTCTTTTCTGTCTTTCGGCTCATCACCAGAGACCATACCGACAGAAAGCTATTTGTTTCGTTGCCTTTTGTTTACATGTGTGTAAGGTTTTTAAGCTGATAATTTTAAATAATAAATAAGGGAGACTAGTATAGATCTATTTCGAGCTAGTTAGCTCTCTTCAGCTAGCCATACCCTTACTGGGATTCGAACCAGGGAAGTATTACATGTGAGGCAGTTGTAATTGCCTCTACACCACTGGCTCTCTCCTTATCAGCTCAGGCAGGGGAATAAGTATATACTTTGTATTACAACACCCTGTTAAGCCCCAATTAAGGGAGAAAGCATACTGCTTTCTTTTCTGTCTTTCGGCTCATCACCAGAGACCATACCGACAGAAGCTATTTGTTTCGTTGCCTTTTGTTTACATGTGTGTAAGGTTTTTAAGCTGATAATTTTAAATAATAAATAAGGGAGACTAGTATAGATCTATTTCGAGCTAGTTAGCTCTCTTCAGCTAGCCATACCCTTACTGGGATTCGAACCAGGGAAGTATTACATGTGAGGCAGTTGTAAGGAGAGAGCCAGTGGTGTAGAGGCAATTACAACTGCCTCACATGTAATACTTCCCTGGTTCGAATCCCAGTAAGGGTATGGCTAGCTGAAGAGAGCTAACTAGCTCGAAATAGATCTATACTAGTCTCCCTTATTTATTATTTAAAATTATCAGCTTAAAAACCTTACACACATGTAAACAAAAGGCAACGAAACAAATAGCTTTCTGTCGGTATGGTCTCTGGTGATGAGCCGAAAGACAGAAAAGAAAGCAGTATGCTTTCTCCCTTAATTGGGGCTTAACAGGGTGTTGTAATACAAAGTATATACTTATTCCCCTGCCTGAGCTGATAAGGAGAGAGCCAGTGGTGTAGAGGCAATTACAACTGCCTCACATGTAATACTTCCCTGGTTCGAATCCCAGTAAGGGTATGGCTAGCTGAAGAGAGCTAACTAGCTCGAAATAGATCTATACTAGTCTCCCTTATTTATTATTTAAAATTATCAGCTTAAAAACCTTACACACATGTAAACAAAAGGCAACGAAACAAATAGCTTTCTGTCGGTATGGTCTCTGGTGATGAGCCGAAAGACAGAAAAGAAAGCAGTATGCTTTCTCCCTTAATTGGGGCTTAACAGGGTGTTGTAATACAAAGTATATACTTATTCCCCTGCCTGAGCTGATAAGGAGAGAGCCAGTGGTGTAGAGGCAATTACAACTGCCTCACATGTAATACTTCCCTGGTTCGAATCCCAGTAAGGGTATGGCTAGCTGAAGAGAGCTAACTAGCTCGAAATAGATCTATACTAGTCTCCCTTATTTATTATTTAAAATTATCAGCTTAAAAACCTTACACACATGTAAACAAAAGGCAACGAAACAAATAGCTTTCTGTCGGTATGGTCTCTGGTGATGAGCCGAAAGACAGAAAAGAAAGCAGTATGCTTTCTCCCTTAATTGGGGCTTAACAGGGTGTTGTAATACAAAGTATATACTTATTCCCCTGCCTGAGCTGATAAGGAGAGAGCCAGTGGTGTAGAGGCAATTACAACTGCCTCACATGTAATACTTCCCTGGTTCGAATCCCAGTAAGGGTATGGCTAGCTGAAGAGAGCTAACTAGCTCGAAATAGATCTATACTAGTCTCCCTTATTTATTATTTAAAATTATCAGCTTAAAAACCTTACACACATGTAAACAAAAGGCAACGAAACAAATAGCTTTCTGTCGGTATGGTCTCTGGTGATGAGCCGAAAGACAGAAAAGAAAGCAGTATGCTTTCTCCCTTAATTGGGGCTTAACAGGGTGTTGTAATACAAAGTATATACTTATTCCCCTGCCTGAGCTGATAAGGAGAGAGCCAGTGGTGTAGAGGCAATTACAACTGCCTCACATGTAATACTTCCCTGGTTCGAATCCCAGTAAGGGTATGGCTAGCTGAAGAGAGCTAACTAGCTCGAAATAGATCTATACTAGTCTCCCTTATTTATTATTTAAAATTATCAGCTTAAAAACCTTACACACATGTAAACAAAAGGCAACGAAACAAATAGCTTTCTGTCGGTATGGTCTCTGGTGATGAGCCGAAAGACAGAAAAGAAAGCAGTATGCTTTCTCCCTTAATTGGGGCTTAACAGGGTGTTGTAATACAAAGTATATACTTATTCCCCTGCCTGAGCTGATAAGGAGAGAGCCAGTGGTGTAGAGGCAATTACAACTGCCTCACATGTAATACTTCCCTGGTTCGAATCCCAGTAAGGGTATGGCTAGCTGAAGAGAGCTAACTAGCTCGAAATAGATCTATACTAGTCTCCCTTATTTATTATTTAAAATTATCAGCTTAAAAACCTTACACACATGTAAACAAAAGGCAACGAAACAAATAGCTTTCTGTCGGTATGGTCTCTGGTGATGAGCCGAAAGACAGAAAAGAAAGCAGTATGCTTTCTCCCTTAATTGGGGCTTAACAGGGTGTTGTAATACAAAGTATATACTTATTCCCCTGCCTGAGCTGATAAGGAGAGAGCCAGTGGTGTAGAGGCAATTACAACTGCCTCACATGTAATACTTCCCTGGTTCGAATCCCAGTAAGGGTATGGCTAGCTGAAGAGAGCTAACTAGCTCGAAATAGATCTATACTAGTCTCCCTTATTTATTATTTAAAATTATCAGCTTAAAAACCTTACACACATGTAAACAAAAGGCAACGAAACAAATAGCTTTCTGTCGGTATGGTCTCTGGTGATGAGCCGAAAGACAGAAAAGAAAGCAGTATGCTTTCTCCCTTAATTGGGGCTTAACAGGGTGTTGTAATACAAAGTATATACTTATTCCCCTGCCTGAGCTGATAAGGAGAGAGCCAGTGGTGTAGAGGCAATTACAACTGCCTCACATGTAATACTTCCCTGGTTCGAATCCCAGTAAGGGTATGGCTAGCTGAAGAGAGCTAACTAGCTCGAAATAGATCTATACTAGTCTCCCTTATTTATTATTTAAAATTATCAGCTTAAAAACCTTACACACATGTAAACAAAAGGCAACGAAACAAATAGCTTTCTGTCGGTATGGTCTCTGGTGATGAGCCGAAAGACAGAAAAGAAAGCAGTATGCTTTCTCCCTTAATTGGGGCTTAACAGGGTGTTGTAATACAAAGTATATACTTATTCCCCTGCCTGAGCTGATAAGGAGAGAGCCAGTGGTGTAGAGGCAATTACAACTGCCTCACATGTAATACTTCCCTGGTTCGAATCCCAGTAAGGGTATGGCTAGCTGAAGAGAGCTAACTAGCTCGAAATAGATCTATACTAGTCTCCCTTATTTATTATTTAAAATTATCAGCTTAAAAACCTTACACACATGTAAACAAAAGGCAACGAAACAAATAGCTTTCTGTCGGTATGGTCTCTGGTGATGAGCCGAAAGACAGAAAAGAAAGCAGTATGCTTTCTCCCTTAATTGGGGCTTAACAGGGTGTTGTAATACAAAGTATATACTTATTCCCCTGCCTGAGCTGATAAGGAGAGAGCCAGTGGTGTAGAGGCAATTACAACTGCCTCACATGTAATACTTCCCTGGTTCGAATCCCAGTAAGGGTATGGCTAGCTGAAGAGAGCTAACTAGCTCGAAATAGATCTATACTAGTCTCCCTTATTTATTATTTAAAATTATCAGCTTAAAAACCTTACACACATGTAAACAAAAGGCAACGAAACAAATAGCTTTCTGTCGGTATGGTCTCTGGTGATGAGCCGAAAGACAGAAAAGAAAGCAGTATGCTTTCTCCCTTAATTGGGGCTTAACAGGGTGTTGTAATACAAAGTATATACTTATTCCCCTGCCTGAGCTGATAAGGAGAGAGCCAGTGGTGTAGAGGCAATTACAACTGCCTCACATGTAATACTTCCCTGGTTCGAATCCCAGTAAGGGTATGGCTAGCTGAAGAGAGCTAACTAGCTCGAAATAGATCTATACTAGTCTCCCTTATTTATTATTTAAAATTATCAGCTTAAAAACCTTACACACATGTAAACAAAAGGCAACGAAACAAATAGCTTTCTGTCGGTATGGTCTCTGGTGATGAGCCGAAAGACAGAAAAGAAAGCAGTATGCTTTCTCCCTTAATTGGGGCTTAACAGGGTGTTGTAATACAAAGTATATACTTATTCCCCTGCCTGAGCTGATAAGGAGAGAGCCAGTGGTGTAGAGGCAATTACAACTGCCTCACATGTAATACTTCCCTGGTTCGAATCCCAGTAAGGGTATGGCTAGCTGAAGAGAGCTAACTAGCTCGAAATAGATCTATACTAGTCTCCCTTATTTATTATTTAAAATTATCAGCTTAAAAACCTTACACACATGTAAACAAAAGGCAACGAAACAAATAGCTTTCTGTCGGTATGGTCTCTGGTGATGAGCCGAAAGACAGAAAAGAAAGCAGTATGCTTTCTCCCTTAATTGGGGCTTAACAGGGTGTTGTAATACAAAGTATATACTTATTCCCCTGCCTGAGCTGATAAGGAGAGAGCCAGTGGTGTAGAGGCAATTACAACTGCCTCACATGTAATACTTCCCTGGTTCGAATCCCAGTAAGGGTATGGCTAGCTGAAGAGAGCTAACTAGCTCGAAATAGATCTATACTAGTCTCCCTTATTTATTATTTAAAATTATCAGCTTAAAAACCTTACACACATGTAAACAAAAGGCAACGAAACAAATAGCTTTCTGTCGGTATGGTCTCTGGTGATGAGCCGAAAGACAGAAAAGAAAGCAGTATGCTTTCTCCCTTAATTGGGGCTTAACAGGGTGTTGTAATACAAAGTATATACTTATTCCCCTGCCTGAGCTGATAAGGAGAGAGCCAGTGGTGTAGAGGCAATTACAACTGCCTCACATGTAATACTTCCCTGGTTCGAATCCCAGTAAGGGTATGGCTAGCTGAAGAGAGCTAACTAGCTCGAAATAGATCTATACTAGTCTCCCTTATTTATTATTTAAAATTATCAGCTTAAAAACCTTACACATATATATATATATATATACTTTGTATTATCCCTTATTTATTATTTAAAATTATCAGCTTAAAAACCTTACACACACACACATATATATATATATATATATATATATATATATATATATATATATATACTTTGTATATAATATATATATATATATATTTGTTTTTGGAGATTTTCGCGGGTATTTGTATGTGGATCTTTGGTTCTTCAGGTTTTCTCCCGTTGTTTCAAAGTGTTCCATGTAAAGGTTTGCGATGACAGGTGAGAGGGGTGATCCCATGGGTGCTCCTTCTATTTGTTTGTATTTTTGTCCATTGTAGGTGAAGTATGTATTGGATAGGCAGTGGTTGGTCAGATCTAGGATGTGTTTGGGGGGTTGTATTTATTTTGGATGGCTGTCAAGGCTTCTTTTATAGGCACTTGGGTGAAGAGGGATATGATATCGAAGCTCACTAATAGATCGCTGGGTTGTAAGTTTTGTTTCTTTATGATCTCGATGAACTGGAATGAGTTTCTTACATGTGAGTTGATGGATTCAGCATAGGGCTGTAGATGTCTGGCGAGAAATTTGGCTAGGTTTTGTAGAGGTGAGCCTATGGAGCTGACTATAGGTCTAAGTGGGGTTCCTTCTTTGTGTATCTTGGGGAGACCATAAAGCTTAGGGCATCTGGATGATTTCTCTCTGGGTATGATTCTTTGCTGGATTTCTTCGCTGATGGGGGAGGCTTTTATTTTAGATCTGGTGGTTTTTTCTAGGTAGGTGGTGGGGTCTGTGTTTAGGCGTTTGTATGTGGGGTCTTGGAGTAGGTTGGTTAACTTGGTTTGGTAGTCGGATGTGTTCATAACCACTGTCGCGTTGCCCTTGTCTGCTGGTAGGATTATTATGCTGGTGTCTTTTTTCAGGTTAAGTAGTGCAGTTTGTTCTTCTTTGGATAAGTTGCTTTTGGGTGGTTTGCTAGTGCAGAGGATGTTGGTAATTTCGAGTCTGATTCTGTTCGCATCATCAGGGTTGGTTTTGGTCAGGCTGGTTTCAACTCCGCATATGATGGTTTCTGTGGGGATGTGTTTGGGAGCGACAGCAAAGTTGAATCCTTTCGAAAGGACATTGGTTTCGGCTTCGTTGAGGATCTTGTCTGAGATGTTGTGCACTGTTTCATGTGTGGCTGTGAGGGGGGAGGAGTTGGTTTCTGGCGTTGTTGTTCGGGAGAAAACCCGAAGAACCAAAGATCCATATATATATATATATATATATATATATATATATATATATATATATATATATATATATGTGTGTAAGGTTTTTTGAGCTGATAATTTTTTAAATAATAAATAAGGGAGACTAGTATAGATCTATTTCGAGCTAGTTAGCTCTCTTCAGCTAGCCATACCCTTACTGGGATTCGAACCAGGGAAGTATTACATGTGAGGCAGTTGTAATTGCCACTACACCACTGGCTCTCTCCTTATCAGCAGAGGCAGGGGAATAAGTATATACTTTGTGTTACAACACCCTGTTAAGCCCCAATTAAGGGAGAAAGCATACTGCTTTCTTTTCTGTCTTTCGGCTCATCACCAGAGACCATACCGACAGAAAGCTATTTGTTTCGTTGTCTTTAGTTTACATGTGTGTAAGGTTTTTTGAGCTGATAATTTTTTAAATAATAAATAAGGGAGACTAGTATAGATCTATTTCGAGCTAGTTAGCTCTCTTCAGCTAGCCATACCCTTACTGGGATTCGAACCAGGGAAGTATTACATGTGAGGCAGTTGTAATTGCCACTACACCACTGGCTCTCTCCTTATCAGCAGAGGCAGGGGAATAAGTATATACTTTGTGTTACAACACCCTGTTAAGCCCCAATTAAGGGAGAAAGCATACTGCTTTCTTTTCTGTCTTTCGGCTCATCACCAGAGACCATACCGACAGAAAGCTATTTGTTTCGTTGTCTTTAGTTTACATGTGTGTAAGGTTTTTTGAGCTGATAATTTTTTAAATAATAAATAAGGGAGACTAGTATAGATCTATTTCGAGCTAGTTAGCTCTCTTCAGCTAGCCATACCCTTACTGGGATTCGAACCAGGGAAGTATTACATGTGAGGCAGTTGTAATTGCCACTACACCACTGGCTCTCTCCTTATCAGCAGAGGCAGGGGAATAAGTATATACTTTGTGTTACAACACCCTGTTAAGCCCCAATTAAGGGAGAAAGCATACTCCTTTCTTTATATATATATTCTGCTTTCTTTATATATATATTCTTATATTTCCTTTCGCACTCCCTTCCTCTCAGTTCAGCATCCCAATCAGTATGTTCTCAAATATTTCCATCACTGTCTTTTTTATTATTAATTTTTAATAAACATTTATTTGACATACATTTAAAACAAACAAATTAACACACACACACACACACACATACACACACACACATACATATGTAAATTTTACAGCATATATTGAGCAATGGTTTCTTTTTCCTTTTTTTCTTTTTCCCTTTATCTTTTTAAATCATCTTCCTTCATTACTTAAGAATCCAACCCCATCAACTTTAAAGTATGTAACTGGTAAACCAGTTCCTAAGCCCACTATTTAATTCACTTGGAATAAATGGTAATGTATAGCAGCTTTGAATTAAGAGGCAGAATAGATGGAATATCACTTCCTATTGAGATAGTTTGTTTGAAGTATTGAATATTAATAATGCAGTTGGGGAAGAAAGTAGTAAATGATTAATTGGACAGCAGGAATTAAAATGCAACAAGAAGTACCAAATGGACCAAGAAACAGACTGGATACTTGGATTTCAGGTGTTGTTTGCTATTCCTTAAAGTTAAAAATGGCATTGGTCAAGACTCCTGAGAATAACATGAATGGTCAAGAAAATAAACCAATGGATCATCAAACAAATCAACAAGTGGTGGGATTCAAAATTTTTTACTACTGGTTCTGTGGAGGTGGCTTAGTAGGCATTGCGTGGCTTGGTAGCCATGGCTTGGTGAGCATAGCAGAGGAAGGGTACTACAAAATCTCCATTCCCTCCCCATTCCAGGAGGAAGATTACCACAAAATTCCATTCCCTCCCCACTCCACTAATCTGCTTTTCAACTCCATTCTCCTGTGCAGGGCAACTTTAACCTTAGACTGTCTACTATTGACCTCACCCCTTTCCTAAGAGGTCTGTAGGGGGTGTGCATAAGCGCACCAACGTGCCTACCATCCCTGTCCTATTGTTTCTTTTATATTTTATTTTTCTTATATGTATCCATGTATTCATAACTATGTTTTACTTATACCTATTATCTTGTAAGCAATTGACAAATAAATAAATGAATAAATAAATAAATAAAATAACAAAAGAAGACCCAGCTGATCAGCTGGGACTCGGGAGGCAGAGAATAGATGTGGGCGAGGACTGAGGTGGTATTTGCCAGTTCTCCAAAGTACTACTCAAAATTTCCACAACCGGTTCTCCAGAACTGGTTAGAACCTGCTGAATACCACCTCTAATATCAACTAATTCTTTTGAGGCACAAAAGACCAGGCTCAAATTATCCTACTTTGGACGTAAATACCTTGTTGTCTGGAAAAATGTTGTAATGCTGGGAAAGGTAGAAGAAAAGAGAAGAAGAGATGGCCAGAAGTAAGGTGGATTGGACTTAGTTAGAGTCACATGAATTTAGTTGCAGAGGTGATGCATGCATCATTGGGAAATGTGAAAGAACAGGATAGGGTTAGAATCATTATGGAGACTATTTCTGTATGTGGTCCCTAGAAGTCATAAACAATTTTATGGCATATAATCAATAAAAAAAGATAGCAAATTTGCTGAACAGAAGGAAGAAGGGGTAAATAATAATCATTATGTTATTTGTGCTCTAGGTACTAATTTGTTTAGAAAATAACAGTAATCTATAATGAAAAAATATGAGCAATAAAAATAGTCAATGACTGAGGTAATTAAATGTGTGGCAAGTCCCTGGATATAGTATGAACAGCTGGAATAATACACAAAACAATGCTCACTTCATAAACCCATTAGTCAATTGAAGAAAGTAAACAGATGTGAATCAATTTCCTAGTGGACCTAGGAAAGTATAAGGGTAAGTACTAATAAGTCAGTGACAATCTGAATTTCCACCATTACTTGATATCTCAACATTGTTTTAATGAACAGGGATTCTAAATTTACCCCAAGTGTTTAGAAAGTGATATTTAGTGTCATATCCAGCTAGTCTATTAAATTGAATAAATACCATGTGTAGACTTCTTCAAGCAAGAATTACAAGAGGAGAACCTTTCACAGGCCTTTCACAGGTAGTTCTCATCTATCTATCTCAATGAAGAGCTGTGGTGGCACAGTGGTTAGATTGCAGTACTGTAGGCTAACTCACTGGTCACTCCAGGAGTTCGATTCTGAGCAGCTCAAGGTTGACTCAGCCTTCCATCTTTCCAAGATTGATAAGATGAGGACCCAGATTGTTGGGGATAATAGGTTGACTCTGTAAACCATTTCGAGAGAGCTGTAAAGCACAGTGAAGCAATATATAAGACTAAGTGCTATTACTATTGCTATCATTACTGGAATTGGTTTGAGGGATCACAATTGGAGTAGTTGCAGACAGGAATGGATAAATATGTTATTTGAGTATCCACTTTTAATTTTTCCAGTTATCATGAATCCGCATTATGTTCAACTCACTTATTACTAAGCTTCTGAATACAGGTTGTTTTTGTGCATCTTTGTCACTTTTAATGCTAAAATAGATTAAAAAATAGTTTGAGAAAGAATTGAATCTTTAAGTTCCCATTTCCTTGAACCAAAGCTTATGAAGTGCGAGAGAGAGAGAGAGAGAGAGAGAGAGCGCACTATAGTCAGTAGACCAAGGCATTAGGCATAGATAATTGGGTTCTAATGCTAATAATAAAGCTTTGAAAATGTATCGTAGATCTGAGAATATTTATGAAGACAACACAGGAATTTAACAAAAGGCACAATCTTTTTTCTGCTATTAGTATGTTTAACCTGTGCTAACTGTTTATCGGAGAAGATAACAATTGAGCATTTGGGTGAAGGTAGGTTTAATAAGGCATTCTGCCTAGATTTGAATGTTATTATTTAAAAATAATTTTAAAACATTTTTTATTATTTAAAAATAATTCAATGGACAGCTGTCTTTTAAAATTCATCTATTTCCCACAATTTTTGATTTTCAGTTCAGGTATTGTTCGGGTGTAAAGTGTGAAGTTTGGCAAGTTCATACTGAATACGAACCAAGGCTGATTAACATTTTGAGGGGAAGGACTGGGAAGAAGCTGGAATTCATAGATAGTCAATAAACAGGGGTTGCAGGAATGAATTATTGTGATTTATGTAAGGAACTGAAGATTTATGGCATGCTTGAAGACAGCTTAGGAATTTTAAAAAGTTTGTCATGTTATCAGGGCAAAGAAAAGGAAGGAACATATGGGATAAGAAAAGTGAGATTATAAAAGAAGAAGAAAAATAGATGTTTATAATAATAGAGATGAAATATGGCAATCACTTCTGCATTGTTTCTAAGATCACTGCAGGGATACAACTATGCCATTATCAGGATGTTAGCTAAACTCTAGAATGTCTTTACATTTACCTTAAAGGGAGAACAGGCACACTTTAATCATTCTTAATATAGAGAAGAAATTATAATGAGATTAATAAAGCCAAAGTATTAGGCTTTTTGAATCTGTTATGAATAAATCTTTCAATTCTACATATCCATGTCTCCAGAAATATATTTCATTGCACTTAAGGCAATTTAAGAGGGAAATGTAGACCAGAATATATGTGCCATCCACGAATTTTATTTTTAAAAATTCAAATTGGCTCATATTCTGGGTGCAGACTGATGACTAATGTGGAGAATATTTTGATAAGGTGAGGTAGCATGGAGAACAGCTGTCTTTTATTACTCATCAATATGTATGCATTAGTTTGTAGTTTGATGAATATGCATGAATTTAGAAGCTGAATTATTTAAACCATATTAGGTGATGTGCTCCATTTTACAAGTCAATAATTGGTTCCCAAGTGGATCAATATGAGGTTGTGGGCCAAATACTTCTCCTAAGAAGATGTAAATTGGTGGGGAAGAAAAATGAAGTGCCATCCTCTTATGCAAATTATTGTGCAAGAAAAATAATTTGCTTAGATATCGAGAGTAAAACCAATGACAAATTAATAAGCATTCCTTTTCTCTCTTTGCTATCTCAGCAATCTGATAAACCTATAATTAGAATCCCAAACTCTCTTGAATTTCAGGAAGTTATGAAGACCCCTTGCAATCTGTTTTCCTTCGGTATAGTTTGCTGGCTAAAATAAAATAAAAGCTTTAGGCTGCATTAAGTGAGGGAATAGAACCAAGATCACATGAAATGTTAATATCACTTTATAATGCCTTGGGAAGGCCACACTTGGAATACTGCATCCAGTTTTGGTCACAGCAATATAAAAAAAACTCTAGAAAAAGTGCAAAGAAGAACAACAAAGATGATTAGGGGACTGGAGGCTAAAACATATGGAGAATGTTTGCAGGAATTGGCTATGCATGGTTTAATGAAAAGAAGGACTAAGAATGACATGGTAGCAGTGTTCTAACATCTGAGAGGCAAAGAAGAGGGAGTCAAGCTATTCTCCAAAGCACCTGAAGGCCGGACAAGAAGCAATTGATGGAAACCAACCACGAGAGAAGCAACCTAGAACTAAAGAGAAACTTCCTGACAATTAGAACAATTAATCAGTGGAATGACTTGCCTCCAGAAGCTGCGAGTGCTCCAACACTGGAAGTTTTTAAGAAGAGATTGGAGAACCATTTATTTGAAATAGTATAAGGTTTCCTGTCTGAGCAGGAGGTTGGGTTAAAAGACTTCCAAGCAGGGGTGGGATTCTACAGGTTCTCACCTATTTGCTAGAACCAGTTGTTAACTTTCTAAGCAGTTCGGAGAAAACGTTGTTGGAAGAAATCTCCTTTTGTTTTTTTCCACCTTTCTTACATTATTGCCAGTATGCTGTCTCTGAAGTAAGTTTTTTTCCTTTGCTGGTACTTTCTTAAAGGGAAGGGTTGTTTTAAGCTTTTTACACTGTTGTTTGGAGGAAATACTCCCCTGCTGGAGTTAGCACTTTGAAGAAATAATTGAATAATGAAGCAGAGCTGCAAGAAAGAAGCTTTTAATGACAAGGAACCAAGATGAGTGACATTCAGCAAGGCTTCTTGGCTACCTAGAAAGATTGATATTCAAATGTGAGTTTACATACCCTTTTTGAGTTTTGGTCTAAAACTGGTGACCATTTAAAGTTACAATGGCACTGAAAAAAGTAACTTATGATCATTTTTCACACTTACAACCATTGCAGCATCCTCACTGTCACGAGAGGCCAGGCGAGGAGAAGCACTCCTTGATGTGAGTGACGTCGAGTTGGCCATGCCCACCATCACATGACCAGCAAGCCACACCCACCAACTAAGTCACGCCCACAGAACCGGTTGTTAAAAAAACTGAATCCCACCCTTGCTTCCAAGGTCTCTTCTAGCTCTGCTACTCTGTTTTTCTATTAATCTTTAATTAAAACAGTAGGTAAATCTGAATTCTGAAAAGTAATGCAACATTACTTAAGAGAAGAGAGCAGTGGACCACAAAACACATCAGATTATAAAATAAATAAAATGAGTAGAGCAAATATATTTTAAAAAGTTGTATTTTTTTCAGATGAAATGATCACAGTCAACAAATGAAGAGGTTTTTATAGTATGAAGCTATGGGTAAAATAAGAGATTTCTTTTACTGTTTCTCTCTGTAAAATGGAAATGTAAACAGAACTGAAGAATGCATAAATTGTTCCATGTGAGAGCAACCACAAATTCTCTCCATTCACACATATGGTCTCCTTCGCAGATGTTATTTACTTTTTAAAATTTGTATAATGCTTCATTCTCAAGAAATCTGGGCAACTCACAAGTAAAACTATTTCTTGAAAAATATTATCTGTATATATAAAAGTGAAATACCACTCATGCATCATCACAAAATCTCCAGAACCATAAAGCTTACAAGCTTGAAATTTGATATATATGTTCCTCTTAGCTTCTAGGTGCTCACTAAGAAAGGATTGTCCGAAATGACCATCAGAGCATTAGTATTTCATATATTATTATTAACATGTTCTGATGCTAAGGAGTTCTACTCCCCCTCCCCACCTGAGTTTCAGTTTTAGTTTCACAGCACCAAGCAGCTTTAGTACAGAACAGTTGAGCTAAACCATACCCATGTGCCTTGCTGTCTCCTTCTTGTTCACACAGCAAATACTGTTTTCCATTTCCAAACAGCCCTCAACTCTCCCACACACTGATAGGATGCTAGCAAGATGAATACCAATGGATGCTGGTAGGCAGAGGCAGAATTTTTCCCCCTTATTTTCTTCCCAAAAACTAAGTCTGACCTCATAGTTTCATAGCAAAGCATGGGTATCAAGCTAGTATATGTGTAAAAAAAATAAGGAATAAAAGATAACAAAAGACAGGAATGAAAATCAAAGAAACAAATCCATCACAAATGTACATTGTAGTATTTAAAGATGGATAATTCATCATGGATATTTGATATTTGTTCAATGATTAATTTTTGATAAAGGAATATTTTACTATTTACTTATATACAGCATCTACAAGTAGATCTGTCTGTTCATCCACTGGTGTTTTTCAAGCAGCTTTGAAAAAACTTAATTATTTTTTAAAAAATATTTATTTGGCATAGTGTGCTAAATGATCTTTAAATACAATAGAATTATATCAGCCTTATGGCAATATAATTTTTTTTCTATAGTTTTGTAACAAACTGCTTTTAAATCTGTTTTATATTCAGATTAACAGATAATCAGAGTTGGAAGGGACCTTATAGGTCATCTAGTCCAACCCCCCACCCAAGCGGGAGACCCTACACCATTTCTGACAAATGGCAGTCCAATCTCTTCTTGAAAGTCTCAAGTGATGATGCTCCCACAACTTCCAAGGACAACTTCTGTTCCATGGGTTGATTGTTCTCACTGTCAGAAAGTTTTTCCTTATTTACAGGTTAAATCTCTCCTTGTTCAGTTTCCATCCATTATTCCTTGTCTGGCCTACAGGCGCTTTAGAAAACATCTTGACCCATTCCTCTCCGTGGCAGCCATTCAAATATTGGAAGATTGCTATCATGTCCTTCTCTTCCCTAGACTAGCCATGCCCAATTCCTGTAACCATTCTTCATATTCCTTCTCTGACCTTCAGGTGCTTTAGAAAATAGCTTGACCCCTTCCTGTCTCTGTTAGCACCTCAAATATTGGAACATTGCTTTCATGTCTCCCCTGGGCCTTCTCTTTACTAGACTAGCCAAGCCCAGATCCTGCAACCGTTCTTCATATGTTTTTATCTCCAGTCCCCTAATCATCCTGGTTGCTCTTCTCTGTACTTTTTCTAGAGTCTCAACATCTTTTTTATAATGTGATGACCAAAACTGGATGCAATATTCTAGGTGTGGTCTTACTAAGGCTTTATAGAGTGGTATTAGTACCTCACTTAATCTTGATTGTATCCTTCTGTTAATGCAATTTAGGATTGCATTAGCTCTTTTGGTTGCTGCTGCACACTGCTGGCTCATATTTAGCTGGTTGTCCACTAAGACTCCAAAATCCCTCTCACAGTTATTGCTATTGATCCTGGTTTCACCCAGTCTATATGTGTACTTTTTGTTTTTCTTGCCTAAGTGTAGAACTTTACTTTTCTCTACATTGAATTTCATTTTGTTGGATACAGCCCAGTGTTCTAGTCTGTCAAGATCCATCTGGATCTTGAGCCTACTTTCTTGGGTATTAGCTATTTCTGCCAATTTAGTATTCAGCAGGTTTGTTTAAAATTAAGAGCCTAAATTTATGCACATTTATGAAGTTCAGTAGGCCTTTTATCCCCCACATAACTGAACATAGGGTTGGTATCTCAATTCATTTCCCTGAGAATATGTCTCATTAAAATTAAATCAAATTGATTTCTGAGATGATTGTTATAAATTGATGTTGTGCTGTTGGGAAGATTAGTTCAATAAGATTGTTCAATAAGATTGTACAGTTGGTTCAAAAGTTGATATAGGCAATCATTGCCTAGGAAAATCTGCAATCGTTTGAATGGGAAATTTGGAAAGACAAATAAATAATTTTTTTAAAAAGAGAGAATGCTGAAATGGTTAAAATATTAGCATCCAGTTACTGAAATACTATTTAAGGCAAATGTTATATGTTCACCAAATCTTATTTAGTAGAACACGCCCTGAATATATTTAATACATTACAAGTGTCACATCTGTCCATTCAAATCATTATAAATGCTGCAATTACATAGATTGTTATAATAATTAGAAAATACATTAACAGTTTACTTTCTCGCAAATATTAAAGCTTGTTTAAAATTGTTTGGGATTTTGCATCTGAACAAAATGAATGGAATAGAATAAAGGACATTTTAATGTTATGAACAATTCAGCAATAGAACCAATAGCCCATAGAAAGAGTGGATTACTGTTAGTACACGGTGTTCAAGTAAAATGCTGGATAGTCTGTTCAGAAGACTTACTAAGATTAAATTTAGAGCAGTAGTGTAAATATTGCAGCCTCTTCAGGAAGTAAAGAGAGAAGGAAGGGAGGTACAATGGTGTTATTAATATTTAAGTGGAAGATAAGTCAAGGTAGCAAAAATCAGCAGCCTCTCAAATTTCAGAGTCATGTGATGGTATATTTAAAAGGTGAAAATGAAAACAAACAGAAGGGTTTTTTTTATTCAAATATAATGTGGCAGAGCCCTGATTTCCTTGTTTGAAACAACTGTGTTTGCCAGTCCTTGCTTTACCGAGATCTGAACTCAATGCTATGGTTGCCACAGAAACCAGCAACCGTCACATATCACTGTCTGACCTCTACTTCTTTAAATGTAGCCATGCAAAATGTATGCCAATACAATTTTCTGTCCTGTGGGTAATACTAAAACAATTAAATCAGTAGTGGGAAATTGAGAGTATGACAGCACCATCACATAGTCTGACTTACAGAAGATGATTTCTGGAGTAGGAATGTAAATTAACCAACCAACCAACTTACATATATAGTTAAACCCACCATAGTTCCACATCAGTGAAAAGGGGAAAAAACTATCATATATTCTAGTGATGGTGAAGTCAAAAAAACATTCATAGAAAATAAAAATATGCCAGATTTTTTAGATCCTGACTAGCCTACTATTGGTCACTCAGCAGTGACAGATGGCTAAATAACAAGGACTCCAAAATGAGAAGGAAAAAGAAATTATATCTCCTGAAACATCTGGCTTTCTTAAAGAAGATTGTTTTAGTCTTTGAAAAGTGTAATTTTGGAACAATTTTGGAATATATATTGCATGTTGTTTTTCATTTGAATTTTATTACATTCAGACACTGTCTTGAGCCAGGATACAGATTCTAATTCTGAAGAAAGTATGCTAAGAACTTACCAGATCCTTTCTCCTTCTAGTTAGGACAAATATTAAGGCTGGATTAAAATTTAATCTGAATCAGTGGAATATCACCTCAGAGACACCAGGGATCATCTGGGGCTGATCCAACACAGACATCCACCAGAACAATTGGAGCAATCAGATGATGGTTTGTGGCTCAAAATGAAAAATAGAAAGCAGAGCGGAAATGTTCAATGAGGCACCTTGCCAAGCAAGTGAGTATTTCTCTTGATTAAAGATAGCTGATCGTATGCTGATTTAAGAGGCAGCTCTGACCCATTGCTTTTTTGGGAAATTGAAGGGTCATCATTTTTGGGAATGTTGCTGAAATCTGATTTGGCTCTCTGGATTTTGGACTGGATTTTTACTATTCTTGTTCATGTTCTTGTTGAAAGTAAAACCAGTCCAACAGCTTTCTTCTCCAAAGATTCTGTTCTGATTTACATTTTTTTCCTTGTCTGCCATTATCTATTTAGCTTTGTGTAAACTGTGATTTTCACCTAGCAGCTGAAGTGTGTGAGTTTGAAACCTGAAAACAGGACAGGCATTTTTGCTCTGATGGTAGACATTTTGCACTTAGTCTGTAAGGGCCATGGAGCTGTAGCCCATAAAGTCAAGTATGGGATCAAGATCAGAAACAAATACTTCAATTTATTTATATTTACTTACAACTATATACTCTCAAAACATGAACTTATATTTTTTTCTCTATGACAATTTAACAAAACAAATTTAGAGAATTGGATTTGGGAAGACATCTGGTTTTCAGAGGCATATGTGCCTTGGTCATTCTGATAATTATGCCAACTTACTTGGGTCTAGTTGTATCTGAGATATGTTTAATGTTGATGAGGCTCACATTAAAGAAACCAGGAAGCCGAGCTGGGTTGGCTTTAAATTAAGGCTGAGTAGGCACTGGTTTCAGTCACCAAAGCTTAGGAGCTACAATTACTTCTCTTCCCTTCTAAAATGATAAATCTTTTAAATACAGCCTACTGCATATTTGGCACCATAAATCCTTAAGCTGGCATTTCTGGAGTATGAGGGACAGATTTTTTATATAATTTATAAAATTTCTGGAGTGATTCTGAGTCACCGTGAAACCACAAAAGATAGGTTTTGACCAATCCATTGGTTCAAAGTGTCAATTCATAATGCAATTCAAAAATCTAAAATGCTTTCTACTTTAGACACTAAAACATGCTATGGTAATTTTATCTAGGTCATCCTTCTCATCCTAGTCCAATACAATATAAGCGTTTACAAAAATACAAGCCTCTACAAAAATCGGAAGATGATTGAATGATAATATAGAACAGAGAGGACGACAATTGGATACTTAAAATTAATATCAGTATAGATGTTATTTGTCTTAACTATCTATCTATCTGTCTGTCTGTCTATCATCTATGTAACTTTAAGCTATCTATCATCTATCTATCTCTATCATATCTATCTTTAACTATCTATCATTATCTCTACCTATCTATCTACTTGCCTGCCTGCCTGCCTGTCTGTCTGTCTGCCTGTCTGTCTGAATGTCTGTCTATCTATCTATTATCTGTGTCTGTCTATTATATCTACCTATCCATCCATCCATCCATCTTTGGACATATAGGAAGAAAACCCTTTCCAATAAAAAGTACAGGCAAAAACCTGAGACATAAGAAGATTAAAATGAACTTTTGGGCATATGTAGCCATTTCACCATGGTATTGGAGCTTATAACACTTTTGAAAAGCTGCTTTTCAAAATCCAAAACTCCACATGCAGAGAAGATATAAAGGCACACTCTGCACAAATTTTCTTGATTTAAAGGCACATGGAAGCAAAAAAAAAGTCCATAGAAACTATTTCAGATTTTACTCATTCTTTTTGTAAATGAGAGTGCATGAAAAGTACTTTTGTACTAGATAGCAGCAGCATCATTTAATATCATTCTGCATTACAAGTCCATTATGCTAATCTTTAAGTAAATGGGCAGAATAAATTGGTACTTAATTGACTTTAGACTGTGTTGCAGATACCCACCAAAGCTTATTCTTTTTCATTAAACTGTCTTAAAATTATTTTGCTGGCTTACTGTTTTGTTTTGCATATTCTTGCATGTACTAAAACAACTGCCCTGAGAAAGATTGATGTACTCAATAAACTTTCATATTAGAATGTGTTCATTTCAGTTTACATTTCCTACTTAGAGGGAGAAACAGTTCCTCTAAAAATGTCTTCTCAACACCCTCCCCCCCCCAAATTGTAGTGGTAAAAACATCTTCAGTTGATTAAATTGATATTTACTATCTATTCAAGAATCCACAGTCTGTAAGCTAGAAAATCAAGCATAACTTATCTATCATGCATGGCATTCAACCAGTTTCTCAGCTTATTCATACACTTACTATGATCCCAGGTAGAGGGGACATTTTATAAAGCTGCTATTCTTTATTCAGCTCAGTGGATAGCAAGATGTCCAGTTTGAAGGCAGAACATTAAATTTATTTTCAATGAGCACAATATCTAACCTAATGCAATGTTTCCATAACATGACAAGTGGATCATTATGACAACATTCCTCCTAAATAGATGTTGAAATATATATATATATATATATATTTAAAAGAAAATGAATCAAACTATCTTCAGTTAAAAACAATGAACAACCAACATGTGAATATCATGACAATAAAAATACAGGAATTAAAACAAATTAATTTTGGTGAACTAGTTAAGGTGCTGAATTTGAACAGTGAGACCAGAATTCTATATTTCCCTAGGCATGGAAGACAGCTGAATCATTTTGGGCCAGTTAGTCTTTCTTAGCCCTGGGAAGAAGGCACTGGCAAACCACTTCTGGAAAATGTAATGCTGAGAACTGCATTGACTTCTCCATGTCATTGAATCAAGTCTGACTGAAAGGCAAAATGCAAACAACATAGGAAATCCACTCTGCCAATTATTAAAAATAGGCATTGGCATATAGAGCAAAATAAACTCCTGGGACATTTTCTTTACCAAGAGAATAAATTTACTGACAGATCTACCATGTTTGCCTGAAAATAAGACCCTGTCTTATTTTTATTTTTTTGCCACCAAAAAAGGCACCAGGTCTTATTTGGGGAGGATGTCATCCCCTGACTAACCTCACTTGTGTGCATTGTCCCTGGCCTCCTTTTCGCTGTCAGAAGCCTCAGGACCTTCTTCTGCAGCCAGCAAGTCTTTCCTGAAGGCCGCTGCAGCCGATAACAGAGATCCAGATCAATCCAGAGCTTTGTTAACAGCTACAGAGGCCTTCAGGAAAGCCTTGCAAGAGAAGAAGAAATGGGCTGACAAGGCAGGTGTTGGGGTGTGCGAGACCTGGCTACAACTGTCCAAAGGTAAGTAGTAGGGCAGCTCCACCACCCCCATCTTCACCCTAGCTTAATTTTTACCTGTATATTCTGGAGTGGGTGGGATCTTAATTAGGGCTTATTTTGGGGGTAGGGCTTATATTGGGCCCCATGTAAAAATCAAGCTAGGATTTATTTTCAGGGTAGGTATTTTCAGGAAAACAGGGTATATAAGTACAGAAGAAGCAAAGTCAGTTCTAAGATTTTGGTCAGAAGCAGAGTATAGTAAAAAGCCCTTTTTCCTTGCCTAATGTCCACTGTCCATCAATCCTAAGTTACACATTTTATTTTGGGAAATCCAGTCTGAAACTTTCAAAAGTCTTCCATGTCTGACCTTGGGGTTGCGAGATTTTCTCAGGCTGCAAAAAGCTCAGGTACATTCCTTTTCTCCCTCCCAGATTACCACACATCCCAATCATACCTATTCCACCCCTGCCTTAGCTTCTTTGTCAAGTAGCAAGCAGAAATAAGTGCTTTGCGAGTCAACCTTGACAAAAAAAGGCAATTTACAGGGCAACCTGGCCTTGTAACTGTTACTTTAGTTCCATATGAACAGAACATCTTTGTATGTTGTTTGAGAGAAAACAGCATGGAAGCTAAGTTTATGTGCATTGTGAGATACCTATGAATGGGATGCTACCATCAACAAAATCCTACTCTTGGCTAACACCTCATCAAACACACTATTAAAACTACATCTTGGGTTTCTCTTCTTAATCTAAGAATGGAATATAATCTCTATTTCTGCCAATGATCAGCAAGTAATAAAACTAGACATAGGTTACATTTGTGTAGGGAAGTATCCACCATAAAAGCAGCTAGAAATATTGATTAGTCAGCTAAAAAGTAACTAAATTTGGCTTTTCTTAAAATAATAGAATCATCAGAAAAGTTATACATAGAACCAATTGGAATAACTGGGGAATTTGTTTAAATATGGAGTTTATCAACTCTAAAATAGACCTGCATAAAATAGGCATTATAATAAAATGTGATTTATGGTTTTAATAGCCCTTTCACTGCATGGGGAAAATCTTATTCCAAATGGGTAGCCCTTTCAAGAGTATTGTAGGAAGAAGACTAATTAATTCCTCTAATATTCTGCAATTATAATTTGACTTAAATATGTCCAGGTCTAAGGAGGTTAAGAATATATTCTTGGGAACATATGTCTAGTTGAATATCAATATCCTTAATTTGTTGCCTCAAAGCTACTATTGCATATTTATACCCAAGCATTCAGAATTGAATTTACAGGGGCGAAATAGTCTGGTGTTCAGAGAGGGAATATTTTAGCTTAAACTAGTGAGGACTAATGCTAATAATTTCAAACGAGCTTTGTAACCTTACTTATTGCATAGCACAGTTCTTTAAGAACAGATATTATTCTATTTAACCAACTAACTTGATAATTGTATTTTGCACCAGCTGCATTTTCCAAAATGACTTTACGGATAGCCCTAAGGATTACTATGCTTCCCCCTGAGACCATCTGTGCATTAAATCCAAACTATAATCCATATTTGGGACAAGTAATGCGATCCAAACTAAAACACCTTCCAGTTCCCAGGCTTAAAAATCCTTTTATCTATAGCACTCTGATATATGAAGTCAATTTCAGTTAGTTGCTCCTCAGTCAGGCCATCTCTCTTAATTAAAATAGAAAAGAGAGAGAGAGAAAAGAGCATGTTTTCAGCATACTTACACTATTTCACATAGTTCTTAGGATGACTACTTATAATGGTATCATGTAACTACTGGAGGCCAACAGAAAATGAACTGAACTTTAGGGAACCTTATAATCCAAGTTCTGGTGCTGATCATTCTTTCACCTGTTAAACTCTAATGCTCTACATCTTTTGGGCCTGAGGGTACATTCCAAATTATGTGTATGTGTGCTTGTGTAGCTATATATTTGTC
This sequence comes from Bungarus multicinctus, assembly GCA_023653725.1. Lineage (NCBI taxonomy): Eukaryota > Metazoa > Chordata > Lepidosauria > Squamata > Elapidae > Bungarus > Bungarus multicinctus. The sequence continues at coordinate 40,479,322 of CM042851.1, read as the reverse complement.
AATCTTCTTGATGTTGGGACATTTTGCTGTTGGCAATGAGATAATTTAGAATGTATTGGCAAGTGCAGAATACATTTTAGAGATAACTTGTATGAGGAAAGAAACCTCAAACTGAATTTGTATATGAATATGAATTCTTTCTTCACAGTGTAATTTCTTCTTAACTGGTGGCTTGCATGAAACAAGGGCCCTCTATTTAATCCTTTTTTTTCATGTGCATCAGTCTGAACTTCATCAAAGGCATTCTAGAGAAGAAAATGATATCACAATAAAAAGGGCCATCTATGGCAGATCATTAACTCTTTTTGTACAACTCTTGCAAACAGATGCTTTGGAAGAAAATATTTGCAGCTCAGGGCTGAGCTGTGAGATGATCCTTGATGTTCTCTGAAATCAATGTTGATGGAATAGTCTTGGTGATTTCTAGACTTTTCCAATCAAAAAGCCAAAAAAGGAAACAAGAAGATCAAAACACCAGCAATAAATACCAATATAAGTGGAGATTAACACCAAGATTGACACTAGACCAACAATCAAGAAACAAATAATACTCCAATCAAGGGACAATCAGTGCGGACAAATAAGATAACAATAAACAACAGCCTTGTCAAGGAACTACCAAAACCACTCCCACCAACACTGACAGGGTAAGCCACTAGTATATAAAAATAAGAGAAAACCCCACCCCCTTCTAGCACTGATGATGTTACCTAGTTTGGTAAAGAAATATCTGCAAGAAAACCACCAAGCTCAGAGAGGACCAAGGACTCCATAGATGTTTAGGCAACATGCACAAGGAGTGCCAATCCTATCATGATATAGAATGGACATCTACTTTTTCCTCCTTGAACACTTGTTTTGAGGAAGTCCTTTTTTCATTGTATTTAAGTATCAGAGTTCTTCAGAACCATCTGAACTATATGTATCTTAAGATGCTTAAGGATGGCATGTTGGTAGGTGATTTTGCTGTCTGCAAGTCGCAAGGCCATTTCCCAATACATTGTTTTGAGGGTTCCCTATCATCCTACAAAAGCAACAGTGCTTTTCATTCCTCCTTGGATGAAATATTTTTTTCTCCCATATCACGTTTGATGAGTGTATTATAGAGCACACTCATTTAATCTCAGTTTGAAAACCAGTATTGTGCCAATCATTATAATCTATCATAACTGTTTTCATGCTCTATCTCTTAGTATTAAATCTCTTCTTCTTCTTCTTGTGCCATATCCGTCATCAGATGTTGGCGATCAAGTTGATGATCCTATATTTATCAACAGCCTCATGAAAAAGGGCTGTTGAGTTTTGTCCAAACCAGTCTCTTAGATTTTGAAGCCATGATGTTCTTTTTCTGTCTGGACCTCATTTGCCTTTAATCTTTCCTTGGAAGATCAAATGAAGTTCAAAATGTATACCCTAGGAATCCTTTTTATCTTAAAGAAACAGTCTCCTTGCAGCCACCATGTCAGATGGGATTGTTCTACAAAGCAACAGTTCTGGAATTCAGTTCAAGAAAGTTATTTCCTAACAAGCTATTTTATTACATTTTGTTGGCTACTTTGCAAGATAAGGCAGCTACACTGTGAAGTTTGATGCAGGACTTCCATATAGTTGACAGGGTTCCTGGGATCTAATTTGGAAAGGGTTACGGTAGATTGCGATCTATTTTGTAGGTTATTAAATGTTTTATGGAGGAAAACAATGTGCCATATTTTTCTGGGTGTCGCATCACATGTCCAAAATATTCTAATTTCCACTTATATTAAATACAGCCTTTAAATTTGGTAAAGCAGTAGCAAACCCATAACAAGAAAAAATGTTAAAAATAATTCTAAAAGTCAGATTAAATTGACTAGCATAAAATTTGAGAGACCTAAAGCCAGTCATTAATATATGGGCATGATAGAATCTCAGTATCAGAATTCAAGTTCTAGATTTAAAAAATCATACTGGATCTTTAACTACTGCATGTTGTGCCAATGAAAATATCTAAATGTCCTTTGTGAGTGGCTCAACATAAGGCACAGTGCATAGTGTAAACTATTTGAAAATAAGTTTTTCCTCTTGTGATTTGCTTCAATCTATTGAACCTGGGGGTTGTAAGCTTGCTGAATTGTTCACAATTTCAGAGCGATGGCCTCCAGTTGAAACTGGGATGTTAAATTTCTCTTTTTTAAGAAAGATGTTTGATTCATACTTGCAGAATTTGCTAAATGTGAAGATAGCTCTTAGCATTAGGGGACTAATTCATTTCTGTTGACAGCTGAAGCTGACATTCCGAACACCATGACTCGGTAATCCATCTTAATAAGCTCCTGGCATTGGTTTACTTCTTTGTCACAGTTTCATTCTTATATCTTCCATTCAGCACATCATTATTCACTGAGAATGGTGGGTGGGAAAACAAGCTTGCATCTCTTTAATTTTTATATTCATCTCCAGCGGTTTTCCCTTTTACAGAGCTATTTTTCTTCTTTACTTTACTATATTGTTGTGTTTGAGAGATCAATATAACACTGGTGAAGAGAAATTGGACACCTTGAAATTGTATCAGGGGTCCAAACACACCAATCACAAAATTGTCTCTTTTTGCGTGCATATAAAACCTCTTTGCCCAGGTCTCAGATGAAGAAACCAGGGTACACTTATAGGTGTCAGCTAGTGTAAAAGCCTGCAGATATACAGGTTACTGCAATATAAATGGCACACACCCTGATGAATCACATATGTCAGATATGAGCAACAATATCATCAGGATTTAATGAATTGTGGATAAGAACACAATTCTATTAAATGCCATAGAAATCTAAAGACAGTACTTTGACAGAGGTAATATGGACTCTTTTAAAAATCTAGACCTTTCTCCCTAATTGCAAGCAATAATGTTGTCGGTACTGGCATAAGGATAAGATGAAAGCTTCAGGCAAGGTTTCAATTCACTGAGACAACACAAGGGAAAAAAACAATGTCAAAGATTTTCTTCATAGCTCTAGAGGTAACTGGCTACTAGAAGCCAGCAAAAGTCTTTATTAAGTAAATGTAGGCAATATGATGTGACTGGATAAAAGGCTTCAGGAAGTACAGCTGCTAATGTACACAGAATTGAAAGACAAACTCAAAATTTATTGAAAACACTTAGAATTAGAACATGGAACATGCACAGTATGCACCAAGGAAAGCTTGATATTGTTAAAATTGATTCAGAGCCAGTTTAATATCAGGGTTGCAAGTAACATAACCATACCAAACAAAACTCTGAGGCAGGTAATTTCCCCAAAGAATAAGTTTATTGGATATTTCATATTGGCACAGACTGGTGAAAACCTACTCTGAATATTCCCGTGGTTTTCATCTAATTAAAAGTAAACATTTCTCACTTTCTAAAAAGAATCAGTCACATGGTCCAATCAGGATGCTGTCCAGTTGCTAGGTAACTTCAATCCCCTTCTTCCGAGCTTTTGCAGGAGTGTCCTTGGTTCCCAAGAGAAAGTATTTTGTCTTGACTAGAACACCCCAACTATATCTATTCCCCCCCCCCTCCCCATCCCTTTTCTCTGATGTGTCAACACTAAAATCTCAGAATGGTCTCAGTCAGGCTGGCTTCAGGATTGACAGTGGAAATGGCATGGACTATGACTAGTATTCTCAGAATGAGTAAAGTGTAATGAAAAGAACCAGCCATTTCTAATCCCGGAAATCAAAATGTTCTATTCTAGAAATGAAATTTACAGGAAAAAAATCAGATTAGCAATTGTTCTCCCCAACATGTTTCATCCCTGACATATGTAATAAGATATAGTATAACCTAGTCAGTAATTCAATCACTGCCATCAAGATTCCAGGTAGGCCACTCAATTTTATCATTACACTTCTGGAGAAGTGATTAATGAATTCTATGAAAGATTACAACAAGTAATAAATCAAAGATGGATGCTTCATTAATTATTGGTGACTTTAATGTAAAACTGGAGAGTAACCTTTATTTAAAATGTTTTTTAATGGATTTGATTGCTAAATGTGAACAATAATTGACATATGTCTGTACAGAAAATTTCATAGTACATTTTTGTATGATAAAGAAAATCCCTACCTCCTTGTTGCCAGCCTTAGTTATCCATGCACCATATGCTGCACTGTCTGTTATCAGTAATGATAAATCCTATTTATCTATTACAATGTCAAAATTTAATAAGGTTTATACTATTTTACTTTGATAATTCTCTCAGTATTGACATTAGCTTGGCATGACTTCAAGTCTGGGCATTGAAAGGTATCAGCCCTTTGTAGAAATAACCTCTATGAAGGAATACATAGAACATAGAGGGTTTGAAGGAACCTTGGAGGTCTTCTAGTCCAATCCCCTGTTCAAGCAGGAGACCATATCCCATTTCAGATAAATAGTTGTCAAGTCCCTTCCTGAAAGCTTCCATTGATGGAACACCCATTACTTCCTAAGGCAAACTATTCCATTGTTTGATTGCTCTCATTATTAGGATTCTTTTCTCCTTGGTTCTTGCTTGCTTCTCTTTTTGGTTAGTTTCCAACCATTGTTTCATGTCTTGCCTTCTGGTGCTTTGGAAAGTAGTTTGATTCCCTTGTCTTTGTATACATTCATAGCTAAGATGAATTTTAAATCCAGGATGGATTAAGATATGGAAGTGGTGACTCTTTGAGACCTATATGCAATGAAATTTCATTGTAATGTATGTTGATTAGTGTACATTCAAAGTGACAATAAAATTGTTCTAAGATTTAATATGAGTCTATAATTCTATAGACCTTTGTGAGAGAGGGGGAGGGAAAGAGAGAAGGGGGAAGGGAGGAGAAGGGGGGAGGGAGAGTGAAAAAGAGAGGAGAGTGAGGGGGAGAGACAGAGAAAGAGAGAGAGATTTTAATGCACAGTCATGATGTCTTCTTCTTCTAACAAATGTTCTTGTTTAATACCAAGTTAGACTAATTGTTGCAATCAGTAAAAACTCTGATTGGACTTGATTTTCCATTTTTTGAGGACAGGAGGTAGGAATTACTTTCTTATCATATGCTTTTTCTTGAATCTTTTTAAAATGGAGATTTCAAAGACTGCAATTAGAAATTTCTGTATACATGCCATGAGTTTCAATTCTTTCCAAATATTGTACTTTTAAAGGGTCACTACATGTTAAATTTTAATGCATTGTGTTAGTTTTATGGCAGGATATATCCTTTGGAATTTCCATTCAAGAAGTTAACATGTTTTCCTCCTTCACCTTCTCCTTCTCTTCTTCCTCCTCCTGTAAACATGACAAAGGATGGAGATAGAAGCTTGTTTAGCTCAACTGTAATGTTTCCACTGACACAGAAAATAAATTACTAATGTCACATGTAAAAAAACAAGAACTGTAAAATGAGCTTGGTGCTTTAATATAATTTTCTGCTTACACTCATTATTATTCATCACATTCATCAAAATTATTATTACTGTGTTGCATCTGTGAACATTATTGCTAAAAACAGTGGTACCTTTTCTAGTAGTACAAGAAAGTACTGGTAGTCCTTGACTTACAACAGTTCATTTAGTGACCGTTCAAAGTTACAATGGCACTGAAAAAAGTGACTTATGACTGTTTTTGCACACTTAATACCATTGCAGCATTCCCACAGTCACTTGATCAAAATTCAGATTTATTTATTTATTTTTATTTGTCAATTGCTTACAAAAGAATAGGTATAAGTAAAAAACATGGTTATGAATACATGGATACATGTAAGAAAAATAAAAAATATTTATAAAAGAAAGAATAGGACAGGGACAGTAGGCACGTTGGTGCGCTTATGCACGCCCTCTACAGACCTCTTAGGAAAGGGGTGAGGTCAATAGTAGACAGTCTAAGGTTAAAGTTTCTGGGCTTTGGGGAAGAAACCAGAGAGTCAGGTAGAATATTCCAGGCATTGACCACTCTGTTGCTGAAGTCGTATTTCCTGCAATCAAGTTTGGTGTGATTAACCTTGAATTTGTATCTATTGTTTGCTCTTGTGTTGTTATGGTTGAAACTGAAGCATACATTGACAGGTAGGACATTGCAATGTATAATTTTATATACTATACTTAGATTGGATCGAAGGCAGCATAGTTCTAGGTTTTCTAGGTCTAGAATTTCAAGTCTGGTGACATAAGGTATTCTTCAAAGTGTAGAGGAGTAGAGAACTCTTCTTGTGAAATATTTCTGGACTTTCTCAACTGTGTTAATATCAGATATGTAATGTGTGTTCCAGACTGATGAGCTGTATTCGATGCTTGGTAACTGACTCATATTTATGACAGTTTAAATAAAATTTATCATACACATTTGTCTCAACTTGGCCTTATATTCAATTAATAATAATAGCAACAGCAAACACATTTGAACCCAAACAATATATTTTAGCTTTGGTTAGAATAGCATATGAAACAATGCTAGCTGAACTGATGACGTATTGAAATTGACATAAAATGACACCCAAATAATTGTTATGGTTTAAATAACTGTATCGTCTTAGCTTTGTAGATTGTAAGCCTTTGTTTACTAGTATTTTTTTGGGGGTAAATTTTTTTATTTGGGTTTTCACAAAACATAATACAAATAAAATATCTTTTTTTGAAAATAGCATGATCCCGGGTTGTCACTTTTCCATACAGACACAAACTCAATTTCATATTCATCTTTGTATTCTATTCCATGTCTTATTACTATTTTAGCATTTTCTCAGTAATGTTTTCCTTCCCTTAGTTTTCTCAGCCTTGTTTCTGATTATCTCATTCCTTTCTAAGTTCAATGATACATCTTTTTCTAAGTTTCAATATCTTTCTAATCATTATGTTTATACTTTTGTCTGTCCTGTTTCAATTTCATATTTTCTTTTCTCATTAAACAAGTTTTCCCCTGTAGTTACTGATTGGAATATGACATCTTTGTATCTTTTGATTTTTGTCCATTTAGATCTTATTTAAACTTCAATTTATGCCTTTACAACTATAACATTCAATATCTATTCTCTATTTTATAACACATAACTTTTTGCAATTGAATTCTGCATGGTACATTCTTAATATACACACTAAGTTCTTAAGGATAATATATATAGTGATATTACAAATTGTTATGAGGGCACTTTTGGCATCTTCTAGCTACTATCTGCTGGTATTTTTCCACTTAGTAATCAGTATTGAGGGTTGATTGCAGCTAGTCTGTTCATGAGCTTAGACTTCATATCAGTAGTTGTGCTCTGTAATGGAAGGAATGGCAGTGATGTTCCAGTTTCACCTCTTGGCTGTACACCCAGCTGTTGTTCAAGTGTAGTTGGTCTACCTCAAGTTGTGAGAGCAGTTTTCTCTTCACTAGAGAAGGATAACTGTTGGGTAACTAGCTGTTTCTTAATTAGAACGGATACAGATCTTCTGTGTACCCATAATTTCCTCAAAAATTTCATATATACCTTCTCATTAAGCCTGCTGTTGTGGTAGCATTCCATTAATTCCAGATTCTCTTGTTTTGTCAATATATGGTTTGTTTCAGTAGCCCACGTATGATCAGATTATTCTGGTCTTCAAAATCTTATGCAGACTTTGTTAATCTGGGCAGCATCCAGCATGACTCTTCTAGTTCATGTCACTCTCATATTTGAGGTAGGCAGATAAAGCATTGGGAATCTTTGCCCAGGGTAAGATAGGTACCATCAAAATTTCATCCTTGGTCTTCTGCTTCAAAAGCAGCACTCTAACCACTATCCTATCCAGCTGCCTTTTCCTTGGCAGGATTTCAGTGCTTTGCTATTGTCTTTTTCCTTGGGCTGAGAAAGAATGACTTGTCCAAGATCAGTCAGCTGGCTTCATGCCTTAGGCAGGAGTAAAACTCATGGTCTCCTGATTTCTAGTCTGATGTCTTAATCAGATAGGCCACTTTCTTCTTCTTTTTTTGTCTCTTTTCCTATTTTTGAACCTTTTTCTTGATTTGAATAAAATTGAAAGCGTTATTAAGGAATAAATAAGCAAACAAGTGTCAGCTTCAGGGATGAAAAAGTTCTTTAAGACTCTTCAGCTGACCTATTTTCCCCTTGCATTTTGTTTATTTCAGCTTTGGCTTTTTAATATACTCATTTCTTCCTAATATGACACATCTTTTGTCCTATTTCTCTGTTCTACTAAAAAAAATATTTATTATTTATTTTAATGGATTCCCTCCCACAGTTTCTTTTCTCTCGCTTTTGCCTAGCATAGTATTTATTTTTGTTGCCTGTATTTTGAATTTACAGCTCGTGGCTGATGAGAGAAAAACTCATAAATGTGCTAACTGCAAATACCTGGGGGTATTAAGCCCTCCTTACCAGCACATGTTTGTAAATTACACTACTCTGAACTTGGCTCTTTTTTCCTGCTCCTGTTAAGAAACAAATAACCAAGCACAGCCCTGAACAATGCATGTACCTTAAAAGTAGCATTGGCAATCTCATTAATTTTAATATTGCTTAAAAAGGAAATAATTAGGAATGAGATATAGCTACATTTTAATGTCAAAGGCAGCAGTGAATTTTAGTTGTAACAAATTTATGTAAACGTAAAATAGGTTTTGTCATGGATTCATTTTACAGTGGCTTCATTATAAAGTTTTCTTCTGGAGATGCAAATCATTGTTCATTAGGTTCCCCATTACTTGCCCATTAAATTAGCTATTTGCACCTTCATTAATGAGTTGATAGATGAATGAGAAAGAGAATAAGATACTGATTAGAGCAGGGGCGGGATTCAAATTTCTTAACAACTGGTTCTGTGGGCATGGCCTAATTTGTGGGTGTGACTTGGTGGTCATGTGACTGGCTGGCCATGGCTTGTATGTAAATATTGTAAATATATATGTAAAGATTGAATTTTTTATTTTATTTAAAAAGAGCAACTTTTACCCAAGATCAAGCAAAGCAGGCAGGTAGATTGAGCTGCTTGCAGAATCACAGCTTCACTCCCAGATCTACCTTTCTGAAATCTGCTGCCTGAGTCTGCGCTGAAAAATAGAAGCTTCAATTCTAAGGAAGGTTCAGCTGTGCTCTCAGGCCACTTCTCCTTCCCCCAATCCCCTGAATATCACACCTGACTGGGCCTCAGGGAAGCCTCTTGGATGGGGTGGCTGGGGAGGAGAGGGGCCAGCCAGTGATATGATTTGCCGGTTCTCTGAACTGCGCACAATTGTAACAACCGGTTCTATAGAACTGGTCCGAACTGGTAGAATCCCACCCCTGGATTAGAGCAGTGGTGGGATTCAAATTTTTTTACTGCTGGTTCTGTGGGCATGACTTGGTGGGCGTGGTATGGCTTCGTGGGTGTGGCATGGCTTGGTGAGCGTGGCTTGGTGGGCCTGATAGGGGAAGGATACTATAAAATCTACATTCCCTCCCCACCCCCACTAACCTGCTTTCCAGCTCTGTTCTCCTGTGCAGGGCAACAAAAGAAGACCCAGCCAATCAGCTGGGACTCGGGAGGCAGAGAATAGAGGGAGGTGGGGCCAGTCAGAGGTTGTATTTGCCAGTTCTCTGAACTACTCAAAATTTCTGCTACTGGTTCTCCAGAAGTGGTCAGAACTTGCTGAATACCACCTCTGGAATGCATCCTTAGGAATTCTGAAAGAACTGATCATTGTATAGACTATATGCATTCCATGGGAGCTGAAAATGACTTGATGGCACATAGTCAATCAATCAACAATGACAACTAACATCTCTAGTCATTCTAGCCAGGGTTATATGTCAGGATAATATTAAAGCTTCTATGGCACCATCATCAGGGAGAGAAGAAACTTGCAGTTGCTTTGTCAAGCTGTTTCCTGAACGTGTCTCAATACTACAACATACCTCCACACTGGTGGGATGTGGACAATAATATATTGACAAGATATAGTTAATAGCATCCATATTAAAGATTTTAACCTGCACAGAAGAGTGTGAACATACTGATGAAAACATGTAAAAAGCATTCAATATGATCCATACCATTAACATTATCTATCTATATAAAAGCGAAATACCCCTCACGCATCATTACAAAATCTCCAGAACCGTAAAGCCTACAATCTTGAAATTTAGCACGTATGTTCTCCTTGGCTTCTAGCTGCTCACTAAGAAAGGATTTTTTGAAAAGACCATCAGAGCATTAGTATTTCCTATATTATTATTAACACGCTCTGATGCAAAGGAGTTCTATTCCCCTTTCCCACCTGAAAAGAAATCTGTTCCAAATGCAAAACACAAGCAGAGGAGAGGAGTTTCAGTTCCAGTTTTAGTTTCACAGCACCAAGCAGCTTTAGTACAGAACAGTTGAACTAAGCCACGCCCAGGCTCCTTGCTGTCTCCTTCTTGCTCACAGAACAAATACTCTTTCAGTTTCCAAACAGCCCTTAACTCTGATAGGATGCTAGCCGGATGAATACCGATAGATGCTGGTAGGCAGAGGCACAATTTTTCCCTTATTTTTGTCCATAAAAACTAAGCCTGACCACATAATTTTGTAGGAAAGCATGGGTATTGAGCTAGTATTTCATATCCTTCTTCTTCTTGTGCCATATCGATCATATGTTGGTGATCATACTGGCGATCCTATTTTTATCTACAGTCACACAAAGAAGTGCTGTTGAGTTTTGCCCAAAATCCCTTAGATTTTGAAGCCATGATGTTTTTCTTCTGCCTGGACCTCATTTACTTTCAATCTTTCCTTTGAGGATTAAGTGAAGTATGCCATATTTTTCAGGGTATCGCATTATATGTCCAAAATATTCTAAATTTCACTTTTTTATGGTTTTGATGATTTCCCTTGGCTTTCCCAGGTGGATTATCATTTCTGATTTTGTCAGCCTAACTCGTACATACCAGCTGCCTGTAAATCCACATTTCATATTACTCTACCCTTTACAATACCTCACATTACATTTGTACTTTACTAATAAGGGTTTCACAAAAATGTTAAAAACGCAGGTAGTGAAAACCATTATAGGTTGTAGTGGTCAAAATGTATTAGCCTATCTAGTGATGGTAATGTTGTATGAAGGAGTTAGTAAGACCAGTATGCATCAGTAGTAAATAACTTTTTCTCTAATTTCTTGCTTCATTTCAATATGTTTCTTCATGGCACCTAACAAAATATTCCCCTCCCATGCAACCCATGTACCATGGATCACATTAATATAGAATAACTGAATATTACACTTTTTTCCCCCAAATTCAGATTTACGAATTTGGATGAATGGAAGGTACAGAAAAAGCTTGCTTGGGTTTAGTGGAATGAAATATTTAATTAGGCATAAAAAGTCTAAAATGGATATCAGAAAATATGAATTGTTATACTCTAAACTGTTGTAGGTGCACATGAAATTTGGAATCTGTATGTTCATGTTATGTTTCAGATAATGTGGCTATGAATTGGGGGGAGGGGGAAGTGTAATATTCAGTTATTCTATATGAATGTGATCCATGGTACATGGGTTGCATGTGGGAGGAGAATATTTTGTTAGGTGCCATGAAGAAACATATTGAAATGAAGCAAGAAATTAGAGAAAAAGTGACGGGGCTATTTGAAAAGGGACCATGAACAAGAATAGTGACTGGTTGGTGATTAATTTCTAATTTCAAATATAAGGGTTAAAGGTTAAGGTTCCCCTCGTATATATGTGCTAGTCATTTCCGGCTCTAGGGGGCGGTGCTCATCTCCGTTACAAACCCAAAGAGCCAACGCTGTCCGAAGACATCTCCGTGGTCTTGTGGCCGCTATGACTAAACCCCAAAGGCACACAGAATGCTGTTACCTTTCCACCAAAGTGGTCCCTATTTTTCTACTTGCATTTTTTACATGCTTTCGAACTGCTAGGTTGGCAGAAGCTGAGACAAGTATTGGGAGCTCATTCCGTTACACGGCACTAGGGATTCGATCACCAAACTGCTGACCTTCCTGATCGACAAGCTCAGCGACTTAGCCACTGAGCCACCACGTCCCTTATATAAGGATTAGGCTTCCCTATGTAAAATTCCCTTCTCAACCCTAGCAATGGTATGTGTCTTCCTCAATCTTGGGTCCTCTACCAGGAGCCTGGGAGTTTAAAGGTTCTGTGTAGTACCTTAGCTGTTCCTAGCACTTCACTTTTCTGGATAGAAAGTGTTGATGTTCCAGGAATGTTGAAGCCGTTCACACCCTCAAATGCTTCTACCACCACTGGAACTACTTTGGTTTTTATTTTCCATATCATCTCTAGCTTTTCTCCAGACCTTGGTACTTCTCCAGCTTCTCATATTCTTTCCTGACATTGCTGTTGGTACTACTATATCTGTCACCAACTGTTGTCTTCTTTTATCTGCTGTCCATCTGGATCTGGAAGTCCCAGAGGATCTGAGCCCTGTGATTCACTGTGACCTTCTGTAGAATCTCCCATCTGGATCTAGGAGAAATCTATGCAAGAGATTGGCCACATGTTCCTGTGCAGAAGTACACCTACACAAACACAAACACACAAACACACCCACACACAAGCAGAGGGAATGAGTATAAATCTAAAAGTTTTGATTTAAGTGCTTCTTATAAGAGACTAGAAATAAGTAATGGAGATTAAGATGATACTGAAAACATCGTTTGATGATGGCAAGAACTGAGTTTGTAAAAAATGGACATGGAAAAAGAGACAATAAGTAAAAGAAACCACAATGAAAAAAGGAATGCTTAGAGGAAGAAAAAATGTAAGTCCTATGTGAAAATTTGTTATGTACCTGTTTGTTTACCTCCAGACCTTACAACTCAGCAGTTTATAGTGACAAGATTTTACAATCTAAGATATGAGAAAAATAAAGTAGTAATAAATTAAGTAAGATAAATAGTCACTGCCACAAATACAGTGTCAATCCACCAGCAAGGGACACTAACTTTCAAAAGCCCCCTGGAACAATGATTTGGCAGCTTTACAGAAAGATATATAGTATAAAGCTGCAATCCCTCCTCCAGGGTATTTTGTTCCATGAAATGGGAATATTATGTCCTGATGTCCACAGATTTAATTTCTTATATATAAAAGACACACAATATTCTCAACAGAAATAAGCATACTTCATGAGCTACTTTATCTAGTGAGGGGCCCCTGCAGGTACTTAATCACTAAGCTTTATACTACTTTAAAAGATTAAAAGCAACGGTTTTGTATTACACTCAGTATTCCATAGGAAACTAATTCACCACCTGCAATGAATGTGAAGTATAACTACGGCTCTTATTTGCCAGCACATGGGTATCTTTGCCCATGTGTTTCTTGCAGTTCAATAGGAACCACATATAGAGTGCATTGCATTAATCCATCTTTGTGATGATGATGAAGGAATGAAGTCATTATTGCCAAATCCTCCAAGTCCCAGTTGGACCCAGCTAAATCTCCAGTTTGCAGTTGGACATCAGCCAAAGCTGGTAGAAGGACTTCTGACCACCATCTCCATCTCTACTCAGCAGTGATCATGAATTAAAGTTGATACTCAACTACACTACCTTCTCTATATTTTTCCCAAAATTGAAGATTTGAAATACAAAGACATTGTTTCATCTAGCTGGATTCAGAGAAAGCTTCTTTAGAAGACTCAGCTGAAACAGTATAGGATATTTTGTTTGAGCAAGACTAGAAGACCTCCATGGTCCCTTCCAGCTCTATTCTGATTCTTATTTTGGTGCTTTCTTAAAGGAATCCCTCCCTTTATGTCTTGGATCTGCCTAATCATACTACCCTCCCAGAGGAACCAGGAGAACAGTCTTATAAATGCAATATATGATTGACTGACTGACTGACTCTAAACCCCTTTACTGCCTTCTTTCTGAAAGCAATTGAAGGTGTGCCTTTGTAGGATAAGAATTACTTTGTGAGATGGAAGTTTCGTAAGATTGTCTGTTCTATTGCTTTGCTTTGCTTTCAGATTAATCTTATTTCATATTTTGTAGCTATTCTTAAGATTTTATGGTCTTACTGAATAATGCTTATATTGAAATAACTTGCAAAAGTACTCCAAGCAAAATCACTCTAGAGATATCATTATCAGCATCATGTTGAAAAAGTGCTCCAAAATGAACATATAACAACAACAAAATATGGAACCTTGAATTCAGAAGGTATATAAAACATTGTTGATCATTTTTCAAGAGACAATGTGGAATGATATGGAATTTATGACCAAGGTAAGCATTTCAGCAAGCATTATTTTGTCTCTTCTTCTGAAAATTTTATATCTATTGATTATATTCCTTTTTACATGTCAAATAAGTAATAATGGGCATGAATGGCATCATGATTATTTATGCAGAGACATAAAAACCCAATAAATTTGGTTATTGCTTAGCATTTCTGCTAATATAGGAGTAATCAAAGTAATGAGAAAAGTCATTTCAATAATTGAAACCATCCTAGTTAATATATTGCTCTGTTTCAGATAAGCACTTACTTCAAAAAATTCATTTGGATATACTGCTTCTCTATTTTCTCTTATTGTTCTGGTCATCTGCATGAAATTTTCAAAGAGACATTGAATGCAAAATCACAGGTATTTTAACATGAAATGCCCTTGGGTTTTATCAGATCACACTTATAACTAACCTCTTCCCCTTCTTAAAAGAATGGATCAGATTATCTCTTTTTGTTGTTCCACATCTTTCATGTGCATTTATTTATGAATATTTATCTCTCATTTTGTCGTTATGTTCCAGAAGAATTTTGAGATGAAGCTTTGTGTGTGTGTGGTGGGGGGGGGAGGGAGGGGGGGGAAATGTGTAGATGCTCAGAATATCACTCTGCAAGCTTTCATTGCCTTAAAACTCTTACACCTGGGTGTCCCAAAGGTGGTTTTTCAAGAGTCAACTGGACTTCCTTTGTTTTTCCTTGAAGACATTTTCCTTCTCATCCAAGAAGCTTCTTCTGAAGTGAACTGAAGAGGCTTCTTGGATGAGAAGCAACATGTCTTCAAAGAAAACCAAAGAAAGTCCAGTGGCCTCTTGAAAAAAGCAGCTTTGGGACAACCATAACTTGGATGACGGAGAATCTCCATAGATTCTTACAGCTGGGGTATTTCAGGAGGGAATTCCAGAGATTTGGAGGGAATTCTCTCCTAAGCAAAATATAGGAGTGTAGGAGAACAAATTTCTATTAGAAGATCAGGCAGGCTAGAAAACGGCACACTCTACCATAGACAATTGGTTTTCTCTATGCCAAATATCACAAAGTACCCAATCAGAAAGAAAACAGCTACATGCCACTTTTGTTGAGCTTAGTGAAAGACTATAGAATAGCTGATTCTATTAACAGAAAGATTCTGTAGCTTACCTTACATGGAACTGAAGCTCCTATTTCTGAAAATCCATAAAAGATAAAGGTAAAGGTTCCCCTGCATATGCGTGCTAGTCATTTCCGACTCTAGGGGGCGGTACTCATCTCCGTTTCAAAGCCGAAGAGCCAGCGCTGTCCAAAGACGTCTCCATGGTCATATGGCCAGTATGACAAAACAACAAAGGTGCACAGAGCATTGTTACCTTCCCACCAAAGTGGTCCCTATTTTTCTACTTGCATTCTTTACATGCTTTCGAACTGCTAGGCTGGCAGAAGCTGGAACAAGTAATGGGAGCTCACTCCATTATGCGGCACTAGGGATTTGAACCACTGAACTGCCGACCTTCTGATCGACAAGCTCAGCATCTTAGCCACTGAGCCATTGAGCCACCATGTCCCTTATTCCATACAGGAGAAAATAATATCCTGACATATTGACATCCCATGATTCCTCCACACTCATAATATTCATATACCAATGATATTTAATAAATCTACCAATGTTCTTCTGTATACAGAGACCATGGTCCTTAGAGTGCAATTTCAAGGTGGCCTAAGGTGACTACTCTGTAAGTTGGATCCTTGCCATGCCTTCAATTTTTTTGAAAATCAATAAGACCAAGGCCAAAGTTATGATATTTGAAAGTGGTGTTACTACATCTGGTACTTGGACACAGAACCTATAGAACAGGGGTGTCAAACTCAAGGCCTGTGGGCCAAATCCAGCCCATTGGGTGCTTAGATCTGACCCATGGGAATGTCTGGAATACTCTACCTGACTCTGTGGTTTCTTCCCCAAACCCCAAAATCTTCAACATTAGACTGTCTACTATTGACCTCACCCCTTTCCTAAGAGGTCTGTAGGGGGCGTGCATAAGCGCACCAACATGCCTACCGTCCCTGTCCTATTGTTTCTTTTTTTCTTATTTGTATCAATTTCATGTATTTATAATCATATTTATACTTATACCTGTTATCTAATAATTGTTTGACAAAATCAATAAAATAAAAATAAAATAAAATAAAACAAAGGACCAACCCATGGTGCCTCTGCCAGCAAAAACATAGCTTGGGAGCAGTGACCCTGGACACGGGATCTGTTTTTGCTGGCAGAGGGCTAGCAAAACAAACTAAAAACAAAAACAAAGAACAAATGTTTCTCCTTTTGCATTTGAGCACCCAAGAAGGGACAGTAAAGGAGAAAAGGAAAGAGGAAAGAAAAAAGAAAAATGGGAAGAGAGCAAGGAAGAAAAAATAAGGAAAGGGGAAGGAAGAAGAAAGGAGAATGAAGAGGGAAGGAAAAAGAAAAAAGGAAGGAAGCAAGGAGATTATAATGAAAGTGAGATAGGGTCTCAGAGAAATCCTGCCTTAGCAGCATCACAGGTACCCTCATCATGGTACCCTGGTCTCACACACACAATGGCCAAGCCCACCCCCCGGCTATACCTACCATGATCACGCTCACCAGCAACTATACCCCATTAGCCCTCTGAGGTCAAACACAACCCTGATGTATCCTCAATGAAATTGAGTTTGACACCCCTGCTATAGAACAAGTCATCTTTTTCTTATAGCTATGACTAATTTTTACTAATGTGAGGTCATGGATAAGGCTTCTTAAAAGAAACATGACAAGAGCCCAGCCAGCTGTAAAACACTTGTGAAATTAATTATAACCATCCTAGTACTCTAGTCCCTATATTAAAGGTCTATAAGGCCAAAGTAATCACCGTAATGACCTATGCTACTGAAAGGTGGATAGTCATAGTCATCATTACTTGAACAAATCCAGATCAGTGCTATTCTGAGAACAGACAAAAATACTCCATTCTCTGCAGTTAGAGCTGAAACAGGAATCTGTTCCATCTATTGCTTCATAACAAGTAGAGCTTTAATTGTTGGTAGAAGATAGATTACAGATTAACAGAGTTGGAAGGGACCTTGTAAATCACCTAGTACAACCCCCCACCCAAGCAGGAGACCCTACACCATTTCTGACAAATGGCAGTCCAATCTCTTCTTGAAAATCTCAAGTGATGAAGCTCCCACAACTTCCGAGGGCAACTTCTGTTCCACGGGTTGATTGTTCTCACTGTCAAAAAGTTTCTCCTTATTTCCAGGTTAAACCTCTCCTTGTTCAATTTCCATCCATTGTACCTTGTCTGGCCTTCAGGTGCTTTAGAAAATAGCTTGACTCCTTTCCTCTCTGTGGCAGCCTTTCAAATACTGGAACACTGCTATCATGTCTCCTCTGGTCCTTCTCTTCACTAGACTAGCTATGCCCAGTTCCTGCAACTGTTCTTGATATGTTTTAGCCTGCAATCCCCTAATCATCCTGGTTGCCCTTCTCTGCACATTTTCTAGAGTCTCAACATCTTTTTTATAGTGTGGTGATCAAAACTGGATGCAATATTCTAGGTGTGGTCTTACTAAGACTTTATAGAGTGGTATTAGTATTTCACTTGATCTTGATTGTATTCTCTGTTAATGCAATTTAGGATTGCATTGGCTTTTTTTGGCTGCTGCCACACTCTGTTGGCTCATATTTAATTGGTTGTCCACTAAGACTCCAAGATCCCTCTCACAGTTACTGATACTTGCCGTGAATCTTGGTAGGTAACAAAAATGTTTCTTGTTAAAGTCCTGTATGCCCTACCTACCCTATCGTATGGCATTGCCAAGTTTACTTCTCATTCCATGGATTGGCACTTCCATATTGAACCTCAACTGGCCACCAAGCTAAGGGCATGTTCAATAGGAGGGTTCTGGATATTGGTGTTCAAAAATAGACACATTTACTAACACTAAGCCTTTGAAATGGTTGACCCCCCCCAAAAAAAAACTTTCAAAATGTCTACTTCTGGGCCTGATAGAAGGCCAAAGAACAGCCCTAACTAGAGAAAGATTTCAGCTCCTGGATACTACGGTACAATATGGCAATTTCATCTACTACCTTATCCAGAGACAATATGTATATTACATGCCACAAATAAAGGACATCATTCATATTCTCTTTGACTGCCAACTATATGTTTCAGCCAGAGCATAGCACTTAAACTCAGTAATTGATCTGACAGCCTATCAGGATCCTAGCAATAAACTCATATTTCATACTTGCTCCAAGATACAAAGACAGAAGAAAGAGTGCCATGTTTATAGCTAAAGCATCCAAATGAAAAATTTCCATCTTGCTCAAATGGAGGTCAACTAGCAAGAGGTTGCTCTTATTTGATTATTTCATTGACTGTTTTTATATTCCAATACACTGTAATATTTTATTAAACTCAGCGTTTAGGATTGATTTTCTAACAGCATATACTGCTGCATATACCGCCTTGCAAATTGTGACCTCCCTATTTCATTTAATCCTGCTTCTCTGTCCATCTGTATTTAAAAATATAATTTTAGCAGATTATATAGCACAGAGATTATTCATTAAGCTTCTTAACAAAAGAACAAAAAGTTAATCACATACTAAAGTGATTTGTCTGATTCCAGTGCCAATTATTTTGCAAATTTTTATCAAAAACTAAGGCTTTTAGACGTAGGTTGCAAAAAAAAAAGGATTAAATAACAATAAAAAAGTGGCAAATGTTATCACCATACAGTGATCAATTAGAGTTTTGCACTCACACGTTGTAGCTCTGCTAGAGGCCAACCTGATGAAAAAACATATTTTGCCACCCCACCCCATACTCCTCATCCTCCTTACTTTCCTCCCACCCTCACCCCCACTTGTTAACAAAAATAGCCCAGATATATTTTAGAAATAACAGTAATGCTATAAGGTGATTAAAGTGCAATTTTACAATTGCAAGTTTGACTGGAAGATATTAGCCTTGGAAGCCATATTAGTACCAGCAGCTTCCACACTGCCACATTCCAATGTCTGGGAAATTGGGAGTGGGGATTTCATAGAATTATTATAGTTAGGCATAATAGCATTTTTCTTCTCAGTCAAGGTCATGTCATCCTGCATCTGGACAAGGAGTGGTGAGAACAGGGGTGGAATTCTATCAGTTCGCACCTATTCACTAGAATCAGTTGTTAACATTCTAAGCAGTTCGGAGAACTGGTTGTTAGAAGAAATCACTGGCCTAATCCTGTAAGGAAGGCAGGAAGGAAACATTCTGGTGTTGCTTACGGAAACTGCCTCTCCATTAAACCTTATTACATTCTTGGCAGGACTAGACTTCCTGTCTCAGGAACTTCCTTTTGCTGGTACTTTGCTTGTGTGGAGTGACCATTCAAAGTTACAATGGCACTGAAAAAAGTGATTTATGACCATTTTTCACACTTACGACTGTTGCAGCATCCCCACAGTCATGAGAGGCCAGGCGAGGAGATGCGTGCCTTGATGTGAGTGATATTGAGTTGGCCACACCCAGCCAATAACATGATCACCAAGTCATGTCCACCCAGTCGCATGACCACCGAGCCACGCCCACCAACTAAGCCACGCCCACAGAACCAGTTGTTAAAAAATTTGAATCCCACCCCTGGGTTAGAGGGATGTTAGAGGGATGTCTCCAGTTGGGACAGATAATGATTGGGACTGATGGGTGCAGAGGATGGATCTTTGATTTTGAATTACTGAGGGAAAACCCAGAATTGTCAGATTTGGGGTTTGCCAAATGTGCCAGTATGACAACTCTAATAAAGTGGAACTTTGAGAAAATGCTTGTCTCGGAGTTGTGGAGTTGGAATTTGTTTTCTGGAACTCTGACAGAAGACATGTATGTTTGTTAGATTGTTTGTTTAAGAATTAGATGGTGCAGAACTTGATACATACCAAATGAGCTTTCTGTGGTTGTACTATTATCTCCCAACCTCCCCATTATATGCATTTTGAAAAAAAAAACCTTCTGATGTATTTTCTCTTTGATTCAGTGTGGACAAAACTGGCCACATTATACATTGTTGAGTAGAAATTATGCGACCTTCCAATTGTCTGATTCTATTCCTTCATCTTCATTTCTGTAGTAACATAAAATTAGTTGTTCAGTGATGGAGTACTGTCTAATTAATGGAAATAAACCTTACTGTGTTCAATAGAGCTTATCCTTAGATAAGTGTGTAGGACTGTTATATGAGATGTTAACGGCTTCAAAAATTTTAGCAATGGGTTCTCTGCCCAGTTGCTGGGTAGGCGTGACCATAGTGAGAGTAGCCTAGTCTCCTGCACCACTCCCGAACCCCTCCTAACCCCAGCAGCCCACCACTGGATTTTGAGGACCTTGAGTATATCTTTTCTTCACTTTAAGATGAAATCTAACTGAACTTAACTTGCTCCAGGATGTAATACAGCAAGACAGCATGGGCATTTGTGTGTACATGATTTGTTATTACAAAGACACTGGAAGAACACAAATTGTTCTGCAGGCACATGTTATTACTGAAACAAAAACCTTTTGCTTTCAGTACTCATTTGAATTAGTTAGGACCTCAATGCCTAGGACAATGGTTCTTAATTTTAGGGCTACAGAGCAATTAATGGTCTGCAAGTACTACAGCTTGTCAGCACAGATGTCCATGGAAATGGAAAGATGAGCACGAACGATTCAAATCAATTGTCACAAATGACATGACAGATGTATTTAATTGCAGCCCGCTCTGGAAGCACAATGATATCATGACATAAGGGTCATTGTGGTGTTAGCATGGCATGTTAAAGATGTCTGTGGTTGTCAGATGGAATTACATATTATGGTACTGTTCACAGACATCCTTGCTTAAGCATAACATACTTTGAATTTAAGCAGTGGCACCTGTCTGGACCAGTGTTTCTCAATCTTGAGTATTTTAAGATATGTGAACTTTGACTTTCACAATTCCCCAGCCGTTATGGCTGGCTGAGAATTTCTGATTGTAAAAATCCACCTGTCTTGATGTTTGCATGGTTGAAAAATATTGCTGTAATATTAATGTGACTTGTTCTTATTGTATCCTGTTTCCCCCAAAATACAACCTACCTTGAAAGTAAGTCCTAGCTTGATTTTTACACATGAACCCAAAATAAGCCCTACCTCCCAAAGTAAGCCCTAATTAAGATCCGGCCCACTCCAGAGTGCATGGGTAAAAATTAAACTAGGGTGGGGATGGAGGTGGTGGAGCTGCCCTACTATTTACCTTTGGATAGTTGCAATCAGGCCTCACACATCCTGACTCCTGACTTATCAGCCCATTTCTTCTGCAGATGGCAATGTCAAAACGAAAACATTCAGTTTTATAAATTAGAGGAAATGGATCGTGTTTTTCTGTTGCCAGCATACTTTATTTACAAAATAACTAAGAAACAAAAGAAACAGTCGTACCATTCTACTAAGCAAGCAAAAAAACTATAATAAAAGATGAAAAAGAAGTAAAACTCCTCCCCTGCACACATGCGCAGTAAAACAGAACTTCACAAGACACTCATATCTTGTTACTATGGAGACTTGATAATCAGTCCAGCTTATTTTGTAAACTATCTGTGGAAGCTCCTCGGACAAACCCAAAACAAACGCAATGACAGGCAAGGCTGGCAAGGCTTTTCTGAAGGCCTCTGTAGCTGATAACAAACCTCTGGATCAACCCAGAGCTCTGTTATCTGCTGCAGAGGCCTTCAAAAAAGCCTTGCCAGCTGCAGAAGAAGAATTTTCTGAAGGCCTCTGACAGCGAAAAGGAGATTAGGGGTGACACGTGCAAGTGAGGTTACTCAGTGGATGACATCCTCCCAAAATAAGACCTGGTGCATTTTTTGGTGACAAAAAATAAGGTCTTATTTTTGGGGAAACACAGTGCAGTCAATATTTAAAACATAGGAATTCCAATTGGATGGACTGCCAAAGGCTTAATGAGGATGAAAAAGAGCTGCTTAAAACTCTGGAGAGGCACTTTGGTTCCACAAAGGTATGATGATCCTTCAAAGCATCTAAACTGAATGCTGAGGACTTTTAATGGAAACAATTCAATCAGCTACCTAGAAAGCTCTTCACAAGTTTAGTTGCATTTCTGTGGTTTCTGAGGTTATTATTGTCAATACATTGTGCAACTTTACAACTTTACTTCTATATATGGAAACAGTGAAGTGGGATTGTGTGATGAGCTTTCTCAGATTGAGATGCTTAACTAGTCAATTAGTTTTAACATCCATTTTTTTTTATCCGTCAGTGCCTCTATCTTTAGCAATGTAAGATTCTGAAGATCTTCATTAGATCGGAATGCACAAATAATTCATTTGTAGGAAAAACTATTATTCTTCCAGTATCATACACCTCTGAGGGTTGGCTAAATCCTTGAGCAAACAGAATAATTTCACTTTGCTTGAGGTTAAATAATGAGAAAGTAAATCATTTGCAAATTTTTGTTTCCTTTTGAATTTTTCCAGAGAACCATAGACAGTTATGGGAAAGGAAGAAGGAATCTAACCACCCTACTTTCTAACCACCACCACTATCTTCTTCTTTTAATGGATCATTAAATTGACCCATTTGCAGGATGGGGTCTGGGCAACTGAATGGAGCTGAGTATTTACTGACCAGATGCCCTTCCTGTTGCCAATGAGGCATTTTTTTCAGCAGATACATTCCCTGAGGGAGAAATATCTGCCTCTATCTAGTATCGAACTCACAGCCTTCTGATTGTGAGGCGAGAGCTCCATCTCGAGGCCACTGCACCACTCAACCACCCTCCTTTCCATGTTGGGGGTGAAATCACACACACCAGGAATAACTGACTGAATTGGGTCTTAACAGAATAACAGAGTTGGAAGCAACCTTGGAGGTCCCCTAATCCTAATCTAACTCCTTGCTCAGGCAGGAACCCCTATACCATTTCAGACAATTTTTTGTCTGAATCTTCCAAGGCTTTCAAATGCACATTTCAAGGTGCAATGAATAATTAGATAGCATGTGTCAACATTTCATTTTTTTTAATGTATGAATTGTTCAATTTCTATCAAAGTTTGCTGTTGTTTGCATCTTAATTTCCATTTCCATGACCCAGATTGGATCCTGGAACATTATCCCAGGACACGTATATTTGTCTTCATTCCTAAAAACAAATAATATATGCATTATTTGTAATAATGATCAATTAAATGCCATCAATTAAACATTATGCCCATTGCATACTGTATCATCAAAGTACTGAATTTTAGTATATAGAATGACTAGAGATTATAGCTGTCATGGTTGATTGATAGATTGATATGTCCCATCAAGTCATTTTCAGCTCCCATGGAATGCATATAGTCTATACAACGATCAGTTCTTTCAGAATTCCCAAGGATGCATTCCAGAGGTGGTATTCAGCAGGTTCTGACCACTTCTGGAGAACCAGTAATGGAAATGTTGAGTCGTTTGGAGAACCGGCAAATCCCGCCTCTGACTGGTCCCGCCCCCATCTATTCTCTGTCTCCCAAGTCCCAGCTGATCGACTGGGTCATCTTTTGTTGCCCTGCACAGGAGCTGGAAAGCAGGTTAGTGAGATGGGGAGGGAATGGGGATTTTGCAGTAACCTTCCCCTGCCACATCCACCAAGCCACACCTCCTAAGCCACACCCACAGAACTGGTAGTAAAAAAATTTGAAGCCCACCACTGCACATATGTCTGCAGATGGTCAGTTAGAATGTCAGTATTAGCGTTCATATTGTAGGTGATTCTTGTTTTCATTAAAAGCCAGGGAGATAGTTAGGGAAATGCACAAAAATAATGTCTTGTTCCTTTTTATTTGTTCTGATTTTTTTAAATTGTGGGTCAAAATGTATATATTGGTCCTACATTCGGGGCTGTCCTGGTTTGTACGAAAGTCCTGTGATGCTCGAAAGAACTTGATCTGGCCCACCAATTGATCTTGTCTTTATTCCCTTTCTCTCTGCTATGAACTTGTTTGGTTAGTGGCAAGACTTAATTCTGCAGTCAATTTTGCTAATGGAATGTTAGACCTCTGGGTTCATCTTGCCAAACCAGTTACAGGTTGTTGTGGTACACCAGAAGACTGTGTAGATGGCAGCAGAATCAAACAGTGAGGAAGAGAATGGGCATGTCCGGGAGTCTGGGGAGGACTCGGACATTGGTCTTGCATCTGATACAAAGATGGGTCCAGGGCCATCTGGGCATTATGTGCTGATTCCAGAGCCTCCAGAATCTGACAGCAGTGAGGCAGAGGAACAAGGGGAGCTTGTTTCCACTGCATGTGTGTGCAGAGCTGCCAGAAGGCAAGAGCAGCTAAGACAAAAGGACTGTCAAAAAAATGAAACAGCTGGAGGTGTTTTGATGAGAACATTGGATTCACTATTGTTGTCTATGGACAAATCTCTAAATAAAAATAATAATCTGATTCTTAAACCAGCTTTTTCCATAATGATTATACAGAGATATAAATTGAAATCTGCTATCATCGGTTGCCGAATTTTTCAATTCAAACAGAATCAAAGCCGGTTCGTATAGCTATGCTATAATAATCAGCAGAAAGGAAAAGGCAAGGAATCATTGACTTAGAATGTTGAAATGGTGGCATCTTTAAAATTCAGCTGTCACATTTCATGGAAGGGGTGGTGGTGGAGGAGTTGAAAAGTTCAAGGTTATTCTGTATGTTGTATTAAGAAATTCCAGTTGCAGTTAATTGGTTCTCCTGATTTATGAAGTGTAGAAGTGGGAGGAGAGAAGGGAGGAGAGAAGGTGGATTCTGTGTAACGCGGGAAAATAATTTCACTTTGGGAAATTGCCTTTGACATGCCAGTTCTGTTCCTAAATAAATCAACTGGAGAGAAAATGTCTCGGAGTGATTGATATCATGGATACTTTCTGGATGCCTAACAAATGGTATTGAAATTCATTTGCCTATGGACACCTCAACAGTTGTTCTCCTTGGTGGCAGACTGTGTGAACGGTGATCAGCCACAGAAGCTCATGCAACATTAGCCATTGAGTTTTAGGACTATGCTGTTGTTGTTTTTCAGTTCTATTGCATCCCTTTTGCTTAATATGCTTTTCTGCAGTCTGAGATGTTAGAAAATATTTTCCCCCAATGAATTTAATAATCTTCTCTAGGCTCTTGAGTCCTAACTATCAATAGGCATTAAAAATTGCAAATTGCCATTGCTTTGTAAAGTATAAATGTGTTTCTTCAATTTTAGGGATTGTAAAGGCTCAGTATGAACAGTTAAAAACTATATTGCTTTCCATAAATATTTCATTTCTTCATCTGCATTGTGTTTTTTATTAGAAACCAAGTTGCAGTGAAGTAATTAAAAATGTTCTTTTTGCTTATTTACGGTATGCATACTGTGACCTTAATCTCTCCCCCCTCCTGATTAGTTTAATCAAATGAGAAATGGGGAAAGATGGCAATAATTTGCAACTGAGAAGAAAGTTATTATGTGAGCAGTTGCATGTAACATAGCATACATTAAAAACCAGCTTCTCCTCTGAGTTAATGAAATGAACAGACTGAACACTGTTCCCTTAAACAATCTGAGGATTTGTTTATCTCTCACTGGTAAACAAATAGCAAATGAAATGTTACCTCTTAAAGTAATTTGTACTAGACAACTCTGTAACTAGTTGGGTCATCCTTTGAGAGAAAGATAGTGCAGTCTGATGTGACCAGAATGAACATTAAATTTTCCTAAATGATTCTGTTATAACATGGATAGGTAAAAAAGTAGCGAGAGCAGGAGTGACTTTTGACTTCCCACTGCCTTCCCCATTGACTTTGCTTGTTAGAAACTGGTAGGGAGTATTGGAAATCATGATCATGTGACTGCAGGGATGCTACAATTATCACAACTTTGTCTATAAAACTGGTCTAGACATTCTGGAATTTTTAATTCCCCTAGAGTATTGGATCCTGGGCATTTTTTGTTTGTTTGTTTTCTTTTACACATTAAGTCAGCATATTTTAAGTGCCTTGATTCAAAAAAAATAAAATGGCAGCATTTAGTAATCATGGTTTCTTTTCTATAAAAGTTTCATTGAAGCCAAATTTCAGAAGAAAGAATGTTATAGTCCTTTTGCTTCATCTTGATGACACGAAGTTAAGATGGCGACCGGAGGTCGGCTGGGAGAGCTCCTCCGAGGCAGCCAGACGGGGCGATGATTTCCCCCCCCCGGGTCCTCCCCACCTGTGGCAGGGGTGGCGAGGGGTCCCGTGGGGGGGTGGGCAGCCCCCGCGGCCGAGGTGTGTTGCTGGAGGACGGTGCTCGGCGTTCAGCGGCTCGGCGTCTGGCGATGTGGTGTTCGGCGGCTTCCGTTCGGCACCCGGCGGCGTGATTCTTGATGGCTCTGAGGGCTTGGGCTCGGCGTCTGACGGCTCGTCGAGCTTCCCCCGCTTCGGGCCCTCCCCACCTGTGGCAGGGGTGGTGAGGGGACCCGTGGGGAGGTGCGCAGCGTCCGGGCCATGGCGTGATAGACCCGGCGCTGCGCCGAATGGATTATGTCCGCCGTTTGGCGGCCCAGCGGCTTGGCGTTTGGCGCCGTTTGGCAGCTCGGCGGCTTGGCGTTCGGCGGCGTTTGGCGGCTCAACCTATGGCAGCTTGGAGGACCCGGTATTTGGCGGCCCGTGGAGTTTTTCCCCCCCTGGGTCCTCCCCACCTGTGGCAGGGGTGGTGAGGGGACCCGTGGGGGGGTGGGCCCCCGGGCCACGGCATGGCAGGCCTGGCGCTACGCCCAGCGGCAGTGGCTATCGACTCGTGCCGCGGGGAAGGGGCGCTGGAGGACTATGTGCCGGAGAACCATGCTCGTCGTCCGGCGGCTTTATGTTCGGCGATCTGGACGGGGTGTGGAGTTCTCCCCCTCTTGGGTCCTCCCCACCTGTGGCAGGGGTGGTGAGGGGGCCCGGGGGGGGATGGGCATCCCCCGTTGTAAAGGTTTTAGCCGATCTTGGAGACCGTCGTTGCCATCGAAGTCAGGGTCGGAGAGCTGCCCCTAGAGCTGGAACCGAAGATGGAGGACCGCCCCCACAATTTTTACCTGCTTGGAGGCGGCAGGGGTGGCCTGGACTTGAAGCTGGTCATCGACAAAAGAAGATCTTCCCCGGGACGCTGTCTTATTCGAGGAGAGATCTATGGGCCCTGAGACATGTCCCCCTGTCTCGGGAATGGCCCTCCACTCTCTCGAGGGCCCATCTCAAGGACGGATTATGGGATCCGGAGGGATGGTGGGGGGGTTTTAAGAAACGTAGGAGGGAGGGGTTTCTTAATAAATTTTTACTTAGATTTTTAAGGGGGTTAGGTAGGTCCGGGCGGGAGTTGGGGGACAACTCGCCAGAGGCTGGGACCAGGCCGGGGGTTGAGCACGGCCGGGAGAGTCGGAATCCGGATGGCTCTGTATTGAGGATGGGGGGGGTCGTTGGGGAGGGTGGAATTAATTTCATTGAGACGGTGAGCGGGAGGGGCAGATTTGGCGGTTGTAGGGGGCCATATTTTGTGTCGGGAGCGCGCCCTCGCTATTTGTTAGCTGTGGCGCGCTCCGACCCCCTTGTCATCTCCCGTTCCCCAGGGGGTTTGAGCAATCGGGCCCTGGGCCTTCGGCTGATGTTATGTAACGCCAGGTCCGTTGTTAATAAAGCCCCCCTCGTCCATGATCTGATTTGTGAGGGGGGTGCGGACCTGGTGGGAGTTACCGAGACCTGGCTGGGCCAGGAGGGGGGAGTCCCCCTGGTGGAGATGTGTCCAGCCGGGTTTCGGGTTTTTCATCGGCCGAGGGCCCAGGGGAGGGGAGGGGGGGTTGCGGTGGTTATTAAGGAGGATCTGTGTCCGAGGGAAGCCACTGTGTCTCAGACGACCGGGTGTGAGCTCCTTTTTGTGAAGTTCGGTTCCAAGGTTCAGGTGGGCTTGCTGGTCGCATACCTGGCTCCCTGCTATGCGGCAGCGGCCCTGCTTGAGCTCCTCGAGGTTATAGCTGGCGTGGCGGTTGGGACCCCCAGGCTTATGGTCATGGGGGATTTCAACCTGCCATCTGCTGGTGGTACCTCGGGGATTGCCCAAGAGTTCATGGCTTCCATGACGGCCATGGGCCTGACCCAGTTAATTCGGGACCCTACTCACGTGGGAGGTCACACCTTGGATTTGGTTTTCGTCTCTGATCAGTGGCAGAGTGATCTGGGTATAGGGGATATAGTTGTAGAACCCCTGTCATGGTCGGATCACTCGCTCCTGAAGCTCGACTTCCGTTCCGCACCCCCTGACCGCAGGGAGGCGGGGCCATTAAAATGGTACCGCCCCAGGCGCCTGATGGACCCGGATAGGTTCCTGATGGAGCTTGGGCCATTTCCCGAAGCTCACACACACGACTCGGTTGAGGACTTGGTTGCCGCCTGGGATAGGGTGGCTGCTGGGGCCCTTGACCGGGTCGTGCCCTTGCGGCCTCTGACCCGGTGCCGATCCCAAATGGCTCCTTGGTTTTCTGAGGAGCTAAGGGAGATGAAGCGCCGGAAAAGACGCCTAGAGAGCAGTTGGAGGGCTAGCCGTTCTGAGTCTGACCGAACACTTCTACGATCTTATATTAAGACGTATTTAGTGGCGATGAAGGTGGCGAGGAGGATTTACCTCTCCACCCTTATTGCGTCCGCGGAAAACCGCCCAGCCGCCCTGTTTAGGGTGACCCGCTCCCTTTTAGAGAGGGAAGCGCGGGAGGATCCCTTACAGGGACGGGCTGAGGAGTTTTCTAGTTTTCTGCAGGATAAAATCGCTCAGATTCGGGACGAGCTGGACTCCAACTGGGCATCTCCGGGCGGGGGGGTGGGGGTGGATATCGGTGAGGCCAGTTGGGTTGAGTTCGACCCTGTTACTGTAGAAGACGTGGACAGGGTGTTGGGGGGACTGAATGCCACCACCTGTTTGTTGGACCCGTGCCCCTCCTGGCTGGTTTTGGCCACTCGGGAGGTGACACGAGGCTGGTTCCAGGGTATTATAAACGCTTCCTTGAGAGAGGGGCTTCTACCTACCGCCTTGAAGGAGGCGGTGGTGCGGCCCCTCCTCAAGAAACCGTCCCTGGACCCAGCATTGTTATTAAATTATCGTCCCGTCTCCAACCTTCGCTTTGTTGCGAAGGTTGTAGAGAGTGTGGTGGCCCGTCAGTTTCCCCGATTCCTGGATGAAGCGAGTTATCTTGACCCCCTCCAATCGGGCTTCAGGCCCGGGCACAGCACGGAGACGGCGTTGGTCGCGTTGGTTGATGATCTCTGGAGGGCTCGGGACAGAGGTTGTTCCTCTGTCCTGGTCCTGTTAGATCTCTCAGCGGCTTTTGATACTGTCGACCACAGTATCTTATTGCAGCGGTTGGAGGGGTTGGGGGTTGGAGGCACCGTATTACGGTGGTTCTCCTCCTTCCTCTCCGACCGCTCGCAATTTGTGTTAACGGGGGGGCAGAGATCGTCCCCAAGGCCCCTGCTTTGTGGGGTGCCTCAGGGGTCGGTGCTCTCGCCCCTGCTGTTTAACATTTATGTAAAGCCGCTGGGTGAGATCATTCGTGGCTTTGGGGTGGAGTTCCATCAGTACGCTGATGATACTCAGCTGTACATCTCCACCCCGGGCCACCCCAACGAAGCCGTCGAAGTGATGGCCCGGTGCCTGGAGGCCGTGCGGGGTTGGATGGGTCGTAACAGGCTTCGTCTCAACCCGGCCAAAACCGAGTGGCTGTGGTTTCCTGCGCCCAGATACAGCCAGCTTACTCCTTCGCTGGCCGTGGGGGGAGAGGTTCTGACCCCCGTGGAAAGGGCGCGCAACTTGGGTGTCCTCCTGGATGTACGGCTGTCTTTGGAAGAACATATTGCAGCCGTCGCCAGGGGGGCTTTTTATCAGATTCGTCTGATTTACCAGTTGCGGCCCTTTCTGGATCTGGGCGCACTTCGCACAGTCACTTCCGCCCTCGTTATCTCCCGCTTGGATTATTGCAACGCTCTCTACATGGGGCTCCCCTTGAAGAGTCTCCGGAGGTTGCAGTTAGTCCAGAATGCAGCCGCGCGGGTGATCGTGGGCGCCCCTCGAGGCGCCCACGTAACACCACTTCTCCGCAGGCTGCACTGGCTTCCTGTGGCCTACCGGATTCGATTCAAGGTGGTACTGATGGTATTTAAAGCGCTCCATGGCTCGGGACCTGGGTACTTACGGGACCGCCTGCTGCCATCAACAACCTCCCGCCGCCCAGTACGCTCCCACAGGGTGGCCCTACTTGGGGTACCGCCGCCTGACTGTTGTCGGCTGGCGGCCCCGAGAGTTCGGGCTTTCTCTGTGGGAGCTCCCTCCCTATGGAATGATCTCCCCCCGGAGATACGGGCTATGACGGATATTCTGACCTTCCGGCGTGCAGTGAAAACCCTGCTTTTCGAACAGGCCGGCCTGGCCCAGTAACTATGTTTTCTAGTTTTAACATTAATTCTTAATTGGGGTTTTATTAGTTTTAATTTTTAATTTTTAACTTAAAATTGACAGCCGGATTAAATTATTTAATTTATTTTTAATAGTATTTATTCTGTATTTAGTGTATGTTTTTTTAGTAGGCTGTACACCGCCCCGAGTCCCTTTTTGGGAGAGGGAGCGGTATAAAAGTATGATTAAATAAAATAAATAAATAAATTAAATAAATAAATCTTAAGGATATTCATCAGAAAGTCAATTACTCAATAAATAGAAAAATAATTAATCAAACTTAGTTACTCAATCTGCTTGCATATCCAGACAACATAGGAGTACAATGTTGTGGTGCCATTCTATACTGCTTCCTTTCCATTTTTCCCTATCATATGTAGAAAGAAATTTATTCTAGACTCTCTATCTCTATACACATGTCAAACATATTTATGGAAAGAGCCTTTTAGGATCACAAATGACTGAAGGGAAGTCAGCCTAATGCCATAGGAATACACTGCAGTGTTGACTTTGTTCTTCTGGAAAGGAGAGCAAGTAACTTCAAGAAAAACTTCAGGAAATCAATGGAAGGTTATCTTAATATGCTTTAGAGAAGGGTGGAACACTGACAGAGAATTAGAAGTGTTAAAACCCTAAACTATACTATACCCTGCCACAAATCCTGGGAATAATGTATTACTACTGCTCTCTTCTACTTTATTTTAGAGGGGAGAAAAACTATTCTGGCATCAAATTAGTAAAAGTGGCAGCTTTCTTCCCTACTATTTTCTATCTCCTCCACAGGTGTAAGGCAGCCTGGGTTTAAGCTAGATTGCTTTCCAGAATGAAAATAGGTTATTCATTAAGAATTCAAGTTTTTATTCTGAACTGAATAAAGCAAAGAGCTGAAAGAAAGCCAAGAGAGAAAAAGAAAAAGATAAAACAATTGCAAAACTATTCCAAATAATTTTATTTGGTAGCTATTCTCTCCCTCATACACACTTATGAGCATGCAGAACAAAATCCCAAAAGTTTAGATCACTGTATGAAACAAAAATCAATTGTATAGTTATACTGCATCTAGCTTTGTTGAATAAATTACATCTAATATTTTTTCTGATCTAGAACTCAAATTCTTCTAGTTTGGATTTCTTCTTTCTCTGGCCTCAGGCATTCTCTGGGAAACATCACTGGGGATGATGGAAAAAACAAAATAGTCTTTTAAAAAAGCTCACAGGAAATCTTTTCACTCCTGATTAAAAAAAAAGCACCTGTCATTGGTTGCCATTATTCACAACCTGGATTGACAGATTAGGAATGACTGACAGTTCAGATTTAGAGCCCCATTTAATTCCTTCATGCCTGAACCTCTTGGGAAGAGATTTTTCTCCATTCACTTCAAGAATGAAAGAAGGGCAGGTAAAGTAACAGAATTAGAAATCAGAGAGAGAGGTGGATGGGAAGGAATCAAGTTGCTTTATGAAGAAAGGATGTTTGGGGACAACCATGCCCTGTAAAAGAGAGAGGGGGGGGGGGAAGGGAGGGAGAGAGGGAAGGAGGGAAGGGGAGGAAGAGAGGGAGAGGGGAGGAGAGTGGGGAGGGGTGGAATGGAAGGGGTAGGAGAGGGAGGGAGAGGGAAAGAGGGAGCCAGAGAAGGGAGTAGGATGGGCATGGGAAAAGGAGAGGGAGGGAAAGAAGAGAGAGAGAAGGAAGGAGGAGGAGGATGGAGTTGGGGAAGGAGAGGGAGGGAGGGAGAAAGAGTTTTTCTTTGGTCTGAAAACTATATGAAACAGAAAATATATGGGGTCTTTAGCATCCAAAATAATCACAGAAATACCCTGACCTACTTTAGTTTCTCAGTTGCATGTAGGAAATTGAAAAAATAAAGGCACTTTAAATCTTGATTTCTAGATTCAATCAAGCTGTAAGTGTCGCAGCATGACCACTTTCAAACCAATATGAATTCAGAGCGGCAAAAGCAGTCACCTTGACAGTCTTCAGTCTTAAAGACAAAAGGCAAATATTCAACACACACACACACACACAGAGGAAGAGAGAGATTCAAAATGGGTGATTTCTAAAAAAAAACATAACTATATTTTCATTCTTGATAAAAGGACAAGTTTTGGGTTGAAGCATAACTACTTAAATATTTTTCAAACGGGACTTTGAAGAATCAGGGCACTCAAGGTGGGTTTTTTTTCCCTTTTATTTAGAAAAGGAAATTACATTATTGAGTTAATAAGGTTTCCTATTCTTACATTAATAAGAGGCTCTCCAGCTTCCATATCAAAAGCATCATCACTAGGATCAAAAACTGCTTTTCAAAGATTTTTATCAGTTCAGAACAGAATGTAAAATTCACATTAAATATCTTGGTATATTTGTGTATATTGTGTCATTTTTTTTTTGATCATTTAAATTTTCTCCTCAAGGAATAATCATTATGCCTATGAAGTAAGATTCTATTATCTCCTGTCCAGCTGAATTTTGAATCTAAATTGTCTCAGCAGGTTGTGGCACAAAGTCTTAATAATTCATTTGCCCTATTTGTATTTATTACAGATAGAATAATATACATATCTGATATGCAGTCATCCTGTGGTGATAAAACTATGCATGGATACTTAGCAAAAAACAACAACAATGAATATGTATAGAAAACAGGGATCTGTCACTAGCTATGCATAGGTTTTGCTGCAAATGTAAGGGTCACATAGAACACAGAATAGAGTTGGAGGGGATCTCAGAGGTCTTCTAGTCCAACCCTTGCTCAAACAGGAGACCCTATACTATTTCAGCCAAATGGCTGTTCAATCTCTTTGTGAAAGCCTTCAATGATTCTGAAACTTCTGAAGGCAAGCTATTGCATTGTTAATTGCTCTCACCATTAGGAAATTTCTTCTTAGTTCTGGTTGCTTCTCCCCTTGATTAGTTTCCAACCACTGTTTCACCATATTTTGTACTATGTCTTCAATACAAAGTAAAGGTGAAATATCAAGGCTAACACTCTGGGTTATATAACCCTTAATACACATATATTTTTTTCTTCTGAAATGTTTCAGAAGAAAATTCTTTTTATTTTCAGCTAGCAGGCCTCTGTTTGGGTTGTAGGAATTATAGTCAATACATCTGAAGGACACTGAAGATTGACATTATATGTATGAATGACCTGCCTAAAAACAAAGAATAGGTACATTTCCAATCTCTGATACAGTATTTGCAGAAGGTGTTCCCAATGGGCTAATTTCATATCGATTTACAATCAACCTTTACAAATACATTTTGGATCCACTGCAATTGCCCTTCAGACTATGAATGTCATATCTGGAATAGCTGGCTGATCATTCCCATGAAATCTCTTATCAAATAACAAATAAAAATAGGATTTTCTATTACACTGAACAGATATTGCCTGAAGGTAAGGTATAAAAATATTTTCAAATTATTTAGAAAACTAGTAAAAAAAAACCCTAAACAATTCTTTAACACATTTTAGTAGTATTGCATTTTGTTTGTAATAAATGTTTTATTTCTCCCATTTTGTACTTGATAGTATAATTAGTTCTAAGATCTAAAATTTGTGAAACTATTTTGGGGAATTATAAATTCCTCTTTTTCATTTGAAGAGAATTATATTTCATAGCACCAAATACAATGCTATATTATCTTGTCAATTATACAGTGACAGCTTTGCCCATGAGTGAAACAGAATTTCTTGAAATTGTGAAGAAGCTGAACCTATTTATAGATTAGGATGGCCTTATAGATTAGGAAGTCCAATGACCACAGATGGGCTTTGAAGCAATTTTTACTGAGTTTTTAAATGATTGTGGTTGCTTTTCAGCTTCAACAATGGTACCTGTTAAACCTTTTTTCCAAAGCACCAGAAGACAAGACAAGAAACAATGGATGGAAAATAATCAAGGAGAGAAGCAATCTAGAACTAAGGAGAATTTTTGTAACAATGACAGCACTTAATCGGTGGAATAACTTGGAACCTTGGAGATCTTCTAGTACAATACCTGTTCAAGCAGAAGACTTCATACCATTCCAGACAAGTGGCTGTCCAGTCTCTTCTTAAAAGCCTCCAGTGATGTAGCCCCCACAACTTGCCTTCCGAAATTGTGAGTTCTTCACCACTGGAAGCTTTTAAGAAGAGACTTGTTTGGAATGGTGTAGGGTCTTCTGTTCAAGCAGGCTTTGCTCTAGAAGTTCTCCAAGTTCTCTTCCAACTCTGTTATTTTGTTCTCTTCTAGTTTATTCATCAAATGATTTATACAGTTTTAATAGACGGGTATTTATTTAAAATGTATTGAATATATACTGTAGAAGCATTAATAAATTTCAGAAGGGTTGGCTTGTATGAATATTGATATGGTAATAATCCACATCTAGATCACCTAATATTTTAAAGGGCAAAAAGACCCAGCTTCTTCAACAGATCATGGTTCCTGAAGACAATCTGCCACCTTCTCTAGACAAATTCAAGTTTTAGAGTTATCTTCAAAATAGGATCGAGTTATTAGAGTATGATCAGCAAAAATTTTCATTCCAGGAAGCAGGTTCACCCAAATATTGAAGAATCAATCATTATATACTACTTTTTACTCCAATGTAATATTGAATATATGATGTATATGTGAATCTTCAAATAGTATATCAGAAGTGAAATTAGGAGAAGCTAGCTAGTTCTTTTAAAGAATAAATTTCTTTTAAAGAGTAAATTTTCCCATTTCTATCTAGTTATCAGTAACATAAAATTTGTAGTAAACATTGTTGAATTCTATAGCAAATTACAAGGTATAATATAATCTGTATCTAAGAAAGAATATAGTGAGTGACTGTAGAAGAAAAAATGAAATAATTTGAAAGTGTAGGAAGATCTGGATTAGGCAAATACATGAGTTAAATCAATATTATATTTCCTTAGGAAGACAAAGTATATACTAGGAAATCAATAGACAACATATATTTAATTTACATCAATTAAAGAAGGAGGGAAAGACTCCAGCCAGGTATGTTTGAATGTACAATTGTGGAAGAGTCCATGCATTCAAATGACTTTCAAGCAAGCTATTATGATAAATAAGAAAATATGGAGGACAAAAGCTTTGACTAATTGGAAAAACATGACAACTGAATTTAATATTTCAATATTTAGCAAGGAAGGTCAAAGAAAATTATCTAGTAAAATGTCAAAAAAAGAGGAAGACAAGAAGAAGAAGAAAAGAAAGGTTTTAAGAAAAGAGAGAAATATAAACTTTTTAAATTTAAATATTTAATTTTTCAATTTTTAAAACAGCATTGTTGAAAAGTAACAAGGATATATACAGTAATAGAGACCACTGAATATAAGGGAAGATAGGGAGATATTCTAATCCATGAAGCCCATCAAGGACTGATAGAGACTTTGCTCTTACTGAATGCTCTCTATTTCCACAAAACCATACTCCCCAGTAGGTACAACTTGTTATTTATGGGGAAAAAGTCATACATCACAACCAGAGGTGGTATTCAGCAGGTTCTGACCAGTTCTGGAGAACCGGTAGTGGAAATTTTGAGTAGTTCAGAGATCTGGCAAATACAACCTCTGACTGGAGATTTTACAGTATTCTTACCCTTCCATGCCCACCAAGCACAACCTCATAGGCATACAATACATAGGAGGGCTTTGAATGGAAGCAGTTTTACATGTTCTATACAATAATAACTATAGCTTATGGAGCAGTTACGCTGCTAAATAGACATTATCAGAGCAGATTAAACATTCTATTGCAAAAATTGTAAAAGGATTCACTTTTTCTTCCAGCATTTCCAGTCAAAATGTAATCATTCTGACTCATATTTACCACCCGTTTGTTTTGGCCATTAGTTCAGATTCTGGTAGAGAACTTAAGCTTGCAATACAACTTTATACCATTTGAACTATCTGGATCTCCTGATTTCTTTGGTACTTGGCACAATTTTGCCTTAAAAGCATGCTTTAGAATGGCTTTCCACTTCCCTTTTTATTATTTAAATCAAATGTGGGCTTGCATTCTAAATCACTCTTTTATTGCAACTAAGTGCCAGTGTTCCTTAATTGCTGGAAAACTTTGCCCAGACTTTGGAATGTTGCAGCCACCAAATTAGGAAGTGGGACCAACAGTTTGAATTTGGACAGATGTGCAAATGGCTATAGCAGACAGGGAAGAAGTACAGAAATATCATTTTATTTTATTTATTTGGAATAGGAAATACAATTGTCTGGCTTGCTCATTGCTAGCTGTGAGATTGTTACTACTTTTGCTTTGCAAAAACAACTAGATCGAATATATTATGGTTCCACTTTGCTATTTTACTCTATTATGTATGTCCTATAAAACAGGGCACAATGGTTCAGTGGTTAAAGACATTAAACTTATCAGCTGAAATGCTGAAAGCCTGAGTTTGAGTTCTATGTAACAGGGTGAGCTCCTGTTTCTTGAATTATAATAACAGAGTTGGAAGAGGTCATCTAATCCAATCCCCTGCTCAAGCAGGAGACCCTATACAATTTCTGTCAGGTGGCTGTCTTCTTGAAAGCTTCCATTGATGAAGCAGCCACAACGTCCGAAGGCAAGCTGTTCCATCAATTTACTGATTTCACTGTCAGGAAATTTATCCTTGTTTCTAGGTTGAATCTCTGCTTTATCGGTTTGCATCCATTATTCCTTGTCTGGCCTTTGGGTGCCTTGGAAAGCAGGTTGACTCCCTCATCTCTATGGCACCCCCTGAGATATTGTAGCATTGCTATTATCTCATTCCTAGTCCTTCTTTTCATCAAACTAGACATACCCAATTCCAGCAACCGTTCTTTATATGTTATAGCCTCCAGTCACCTAATCATCTTTGTTGCTCTTCTCTGCACTCTTTCTAGAGTCTCAACACCTTTTTTACAT